>JAXIVJ010001787.1:0-110000 GCA_036785665.1 Chirona hameri
AATATTTACCACTACACGCATCAGACTGTAGCAAATTGTATTACCATAAATAGCTTTGTACTCTCTTCCATCAGACTCGATGTGTTTGCGCGTCTCGAAACTGAAACACGTGTCTGCTTTTGTTGAGACGACGATATTTCGAGTAAATCTCATCGTCAAGCAAATCTCATAACAATAAACAGTCGTGCATTGACAAAATAGAGCATATTTATACTTGGGTTGATATGACTAATCGATTTCTACACTATTTTGTACGGGAGGCATATACTTTGTTCTGGCATTTCGAATAATGCGCAGCCACTTTTGTGAGATCGATTCCGCCTGAATTGGTAAACGTCTCTCTGTCCAATACTCATTCCCCAGACTATTTGACATTTCTGGTGCACTTAGCCAGCAGAAATGTAAATGAAGTGTTATCAGAACGGTGTTTTCGCTTTGGGCGTTATTGCTTTCAGCTTAATGGAATTATTCAGCAAGACAATATAGGTTGGCAATTTACAATTCAAGCGCCGTCGATAGCAGCAGCCAGAATTGAAAATGCATTCATCTTCTGGATCCCGTTAAGTGATGTCGGCTGTTCAGAGAAGTTTCCATGCACACATTTCAAACAAACTGTTGTGTATCAACGGAAGAAAGACAACTTTGCGGGAACTTTGCGACGTTCGGACCGAATTAATTCGGTAGAACTGTAAGATTCCCGGCTCGTACCGGAGGCCAATGGAAAGTTTTGTGAGATCTGATGACAATGAAAGTGAAACTATAATTCTTATAAGGATAATTACGAAATGCATGCCCTAAAAAGCGGATGGATTTTACTAAATGTTTTTGTATATATTTTGTCTTTATTATTATGATTTAAGCAATGTGACTTCAGCGGAGATGCTTACGTAAGCATATGGTAATGATCTTCCCAACATAGTGCATGTATATGTATATACGTTATCTGATGGACGTGAGTGACTCAGTTATAAATACTGAAACATTTACTATAATTCCTATCAAACTCACCATTTCATTAATAATAATATAAAAACTGAATAGCGCTTTTGACTACATTAGGACATGCCTACAGGCACTCGACAGGACAGGCACTAGGCAGGGCAGGCACTAGGCAGGGCAGGCACTAGGCAGGACAGGCACTAGGCAGGGCAGGCACTAGGCAGGGCAGGCACTAGGCAGGGCAGGCATTCGACGAGTGGTAGTGTGGTGACTTTGTTGGCGCGGATGCCCATGTCTGGCTTCGTAGGCAGTTCGTTTAAAGGGATTATACGGTTTTCCCAGAATAATTGAGTTACATAGTACAACGTACTTATAAAGGTGGTAGAAGTCCCACGGTAGCCACATTTTTCTGGAAATGACCTCTCCTGCACGTAAGGACATTTTGAAGTGCGCGGTGATGCCACCGCGTATTTTCTGCGGAACCGGCTGAGACAGAGCCAGTCATCTCTTTTATGCTAATAAAAACACCTCACTTATGGCATATTTCCGGTAAAATAAGCAATATTTGAAATAAAATAAACTTGTTTTGTTCCGACGACAGCAGCAGTTACCTAGTTTTTCCATAAAATTATATATTTTTCATGAATTTGCATGCCAAAAGCTTTATACGCCACCACCAAATTATCAACGCTAAATAGGCCAGAGATAAGAGAACCACAAAAACCACAACACCTGAACGAACAGTGTGTAGTAATAAAAAGTCCCGTAAGTTTTGAATTGCATAATCATTTTTGTGATCCAGTGTAGGACTTGCAGATAATCCAAAACTCTAAAATTGATCTTAAGATAAAAGTGGTGGACAGTAATACCGATCTCGAGTAATACTCGAGTAATACCGAGCAATACTCGTTGTCTGATACAAATCTCGAAAAACGCCCAAGTTTAAACGCTGATAATTGCTGAAATAATGGACTAAATGAGCATTGCGGTCCCTGTTATATGTCTTAAACGTGTTTAAAGCTCATACAACTGCAAAAGAGTGCATTTCCTTTCAGGACGGAAACCCGTATAATCCCTGTCAGCATTCGGCGTCATCTCGGCGCATTCATCTGGATGAGAATATCGCGTGTCAGCATATGCTACTCATCCGTGACGTTGACTGCACCGATCTGGCGTTCCCCGAACCACCAAAGGCTCCGATACCAGCTAGATGAATGTAACGACTCCGAAAACATGTCAACAAATGATTATTGCCACATTGGTTGTACTCTCTGCATGCATGCTCATGCTAGATTGTCCAATGTATTATGCTAAGCCGCGATGCTGCAGAGCCTGTCCAGTGGCCACTAAATAGTCATCCGTAACGTATGACCAAGTCGACACTGCGGGCATATCGGTAACGACTACGAGCCTCCTCCAGCTTACCTCACCCTTCTCAGGAACTCACCGGTCACCAACGAGCCAATCCTGTGCGCATCCTGTCCGGGTCACTCGAGGATGTTTACTACATAATCCGCGGGCTTATCGCGATGTCCTCTGATGACGGTGTTGATTCCCCCCCCCCTTCTCCCATCTCTTCCCAGTCGGCAACGGGACCAGGGCTCATCCCGCGGGCGCTCCGGCCGCGTCGTGGTGCCGCTCACAGCGCCGGTTTGCGGCCAGCTTCCGCCACATGAGTGCCCTATCAGCGTCCGGCCCGGCAGATACAGCAGTAAATCAGCTAAACGACACATTAATGGGTGTCCGCCACCGCCACCCGCCGCCGCCACCGCCGCAGCCGCTGGGCTGCCCAGGCCAGGGCTGCGGAGTCGGAGTCGGAGTCGAAGTCGGAGTCGGAGTCGGTAAAATTGTCCGACTCCGACTCCGGCTGCACTCATGGGCAGCGCATCGTTTTTTTTTTCAGGTGTATTTTAGTGAACCACCGGTGGCGATGACTAAAAAATGATGCCACTTCGACTTTGTTTGCTTCGATTCCCTAGACATTTAATTATTTCCAATCATGAGGTGTATACCACGGTGGGCGAAAATGGAACCTAGGGTGTGTCGTCGAATGTACATCCAAAATGCCACCTCGATTAATTTAAGCAACGATCACGGGAACTAAATTTGCTGAAAAAAGGTTTAACCCTCGCCAGTGTACGGGGGCGGATGCTACCCCCTCGGTTTTTCGGGAATACGTCGCGTATTTATCAACCGATTGCGATAAAACTTTGAGTCCCTACTTTTGAACAATTTGACACATACTCAGAAAATTTGAAACTTCTACTTTACATGACCCGTGACCTTATGGCCTGTTTCTCAAGGTCATGTCAGGCGCAACTGGCGTCTCGTAGTATCGATGCTAGTAACTTGTGCAGTTTCCAAGTGTTTGTTGCTCAGGATCATATGCACAGGTCTTAACAGGTGACATTTATGGCTTCCACTGAAATTGTGACCTCAGTTGACCTTTGCAGAGGTCAACCGAGGTCACTGACCTCCGATGACCTGAGATGACTTTTTTGGCCTCTGGCAGTTTCTAGGACATTTTGTGACGTTGATTTCAAATTTGGAATCCATTTTACATTATGATATGTTCCATTAGGGTCATGCACTTTCACAGGTCAACCGAGGTCACTGTCCTCCGATGACCTGATATGACCTTTTGGGACTCTGGTAGTTTCTAGGATATTTTGTGACGCAGATTTTCAAATTTGGCACCCATTTTGCATAATGATATGCTCATTCACGATTCTAGTTCGATTATAATTCAATCTCTACACATTCACGATTTGGATGAAATCCGGGTCATTGACCTCAGAAGTCACCTAATGACCCAGGACCTTTAAATCGGATATCAACGGATTCCTCTCAACATAAGCAACACGTTCGTTTTTTAATCGAAGCTCTAGCTTAATTAGGGGCGAAACGCCAGGGGGCCGCCCCCCCCCCCCCCTCCCTCCCTACACGGTCACCTAGGTATCGGGTCCTACACTGGCGAGGGTTAAAGTGACGCATAGCCGGTTCAGGCGAGTTAAACGTTGTCAAATGCATTACTATGACATTTAAGTATTGCTTAATATCCCTGTGGTTGGTAGGGTTGTGACAAGACCTGATTGCTTCAATTTTTTGGACTTCCAGAATTTTATAATCGAATGTTACGGCCAGACAACGTCTATTTCATTCAACTACTATATTTTCCATTAAATGAGCTCCAATCTTAAAATGGGAAAACTTTTGCTGCGGGTGTTTACTTCTTGTGCCTGTTGATACTAGCTTTAGTTAATTAAAGAGAGTGTGTCTACTGTTTTGGAATGCCACAAATATTTGTATTACGGTAAGAAGCTATTGGTTTGATTGTTGGATACTATCAAATTCACATCTGGAGCCCCCTTTAGTTGAATTTTCACTTGAATTGTTTTTTGCTTATTTTTTTCTCTCGCGATATCGATAAAACGATCGCCACTATAATCAGAGGGAAGCTATGCCAGCAGTATGTTATGTAAAACAGCGCCCCGGCGCAGACAATAAACAATCCATACGAACACCGTCAAAAAGCAAGCTAGCCGTCTGGCAGCTGCATCAGCGCTCACGAGCTGTTTTGTCGAAATGCTATTGGCCGGCGCTAACGATATGCTAGCAAATTTGTATCGATGTTTCGATATTAGCAATGCTTCTAGTAGTGGTAAGCCCTCAGGGGGTTTACCCGATAATGTTTTGCTACCAGCCAGTTCCTGTGGTCTTTGGAATATCTCAGCAACACTAGTGAATCTGGAAAAAAGGAAAGGCATGGTTCGATTCATAAAATGGTGTTCTTTAAACCAGCATAGTAATAACCCCACATAAGCGATGTGAGAAGCACACTCCCTGTAAAGGTCGGAGCCGATTTCGGAGTCGGAGTCGGAGTGGGAGTCGACTCTGGAGATCGGAGTCGGAGTCGGAGTCGGAGTTACCCGAAAACCGATCGACTCCGCAGCCCCGGCCCAGGCGGTGTCGCAGAGTGCAGATCGGCCGGGGGAGTGTCAGTGCATACTCTCAGATAGACGCAGTGTGCACACTATGATACACCTAGTCAATACGCACTGTGCACACTCTCGGTACCTACAGTCGGTTTGCAGTCTCTCAGATACACCCAGTAGGTCACTTGGCCACACACAGACCGACGCCACACGTCGTATAGGCGCGTGGTGTGCACGGGAACCCACTGAGCAGAGCACGGCGCTACTGTTGGACTTGGCAGGCTCGTCAGCTGGCTGTGCAGCTCTATCGCAGGATCGCTCGCATGGCTGATCATGTTTTCGCTTCATCCAGTACACAATGAGAAATAAAGGAAAGGATGTTCAGGACATTTGAGATAATTCATATTTTAAATGGAATTGAAATAGTTCTGGAGTTGTGCTGTTTTGGATGTTCCACCAACGCTTAACATTCATATACATGCTATCCGAAGCAGTTACTCGAAAAGTTGTGCTTCCTCCAAAATAAATAAACCAATGTTTTCTTTGTTGGCTGGGCTGGGCAGATTACGACAGTAGGCTGAGAAGCACACTGTTTCCTGGACTTCAGGTTCTCGGAATCTGAACTTGACTATGTTGTCTCATTGACCCATCGGGTGTCGATCGTTCGCCAACGCTTATCCCTTTCAGCTCCGCGAAGCGCCGTATTCGCCGCCGCGCGCCGCGTTTGCCACAGCGCCGCGCCGCGTCTGTCACAGCGGTGCGCCGCGTAAGCCACCGTTACGACCGGGAGACGATTGTGGCGTGCGGTCAAACAGTGGGCGGCCAGCGATCAGGCTGGCGGTGGTGATCACACATGTAGGCTCCCGTGTTACCGCGCCCCGGGAGGCGACAGCCGGCGACGGCGACGTGGCAATGGGACGGCATTGCCGAGTGCCAGGAGTGCCGGGAGGGCCGGGAAGGCCGGGAGGGCCGGGAGGGCCGGGAGGGCCGGGTGGGCGGGAGGTCAGTTGGTCACGGTTACCGGTACCGGGGAGGGGTGAGTGGGGAGGGGCAGGAAGTGAGTGGGAAGGTCACTCACGTGCGACAGTGCAGCTGACATTTGGTCCGCGGGTCAATGACGTTCCAGCTAACTGTCCGGTTTGAATCTCGCATGAGCTGCCGCCATGCACTACACTCAATCAAGCTCGTGGCTTGTAGAATAGATCGCCAGCAGAGTAGTCGGTTTCCGTCGGTGATCTGTCGGCAGCTCGTGGCTCAGTGTCGGACAGGCTGTCCGAGCTCAGCACCCCCCCCCCCCCCTCCCACTCGAGCGTGATTGCTCTCCCAGGCGTGCGTTTAAGCCCCCACGGACGTCATGCCGTCTGCAGTGAACGCCAGCCTTGTTGGCACGGCGCTACCCAGCCCAGCGCACTGCGGTCCTGTCGAGGCTCTAGGAAAACAGTGGATACATCCGATCCCTCCCGCATCCCAGCAAAATAAACAATCCCGAAACCTGGCAGAGTCGAACAGTCGCCGCGGGGGCTGCGCTGCTCCATAGCGCCCGGCCTTAAAGACAATCGCCTACAAACCACACACAGACAGAGTCTCGCTGTTTAGCCGCGAAGTGCGTTCAGTCTAGTTCGAGCCGCGGCCAGTGACGGACGCCACAACGCGTCGCTCCGTGAAGCGAGTGACGTCACGCGGCGGCGAGCAGCGGCGCGGTGCGCCAGTTTGGCCGGCGTTGCGCCAGTTTGGCTGGCGGTGCGCCAGTTTGGCTGGCGGTGCGCCAGTTTGGCCGGCGTTGCGCCAGTTTGGCCGGCGGTGCGCCAGTTTTGTCGGCGTTGCGCCAGTTTGGCCGGCGGTGCGCCAGTTTGGCCGGCCGCTCTGGGGCCCATTGGACCGAGCGGCGGTCGTCGGCGGGCTTGAGGCACGTTCCTAGAGGCGGTCTCCGACGGGCGCCGGAGAGCGCCATCCACACCGATAACTGTCACCGCCCACCGTCCAGAGGCGCCGAATGCGACGCGACTGGTTAAATACCCCCAGATGCCTTGCTCAGTTTCACAAGAAAGCAAAAATATATTTTGCCGTTTTTGATGGCGTTGTTTGTTCGTAGCAATAACAAGGACAGCATGCAGTAGCAAATAGAACATTCATCCCAACTAACTTTGATCAGGAAGTATCAATACATGCATGCCAACGGAGTAGATTGTTTACAATTGCGTTTTTGTCTGTGTTCTGCCCTTTGATTGACTACATGATATTCACTATCCACACGTCCTACGTCCTAGTTAGATCTAGGCAGCATGTACCAGCAATATAGCACCTTGACACCATCTGATCCATTTGCTGGACACGTGTGCCGATTTTCTGACACACTCACGGCATCCGGCTGGTGACAAACTTGACAGACGACGGACCAATTCTGCATGTCATGCATCACCGCTTCAATGCATGTGACCATTCGTTCCAGGGCCCTTCATTCGCATCGTACCAGTGGATCCCATCAAGAAACCGGCACCCGTCCGATCGATTGCAAATTCTGTTTTGACCACAGCAAAGTCAAAGAGAATTCGAATCAGCTCACTTCGTAACAAACGTAAGCCACCTGAACATATGTGTATATCTGTTGGAGCCGGCTGTCACCGCGCTGTGGAATCTGCAAGACAAAGCCACTAAATGCACTGGCGTTTCGCCATTAACCTCCGCTGGGCAGTCCGAGTTCGTCCCGCAGTCAGCTGGGCAGTCAGCTGACCGCCCCCCCCCCCCCCACGCTGTCTGACCGTGTACCGCTGCCTGATATGACGTCAGAGCGGTTAGACTTGCTTATAAGCACGTTGCAGGCAGGCGGCGCGGCCGCGGAAGGCCCGCAATGCAAAGTAGTCGTCTGGCGGCCGGCAGCGGCGACAACGCCGGGGTGCGGCTTATTGATTGGGATATTGCGATTTTGCAAGGCCACACAACAGCTGAGAGACGCGCGCCATTTGGCTCGGGGCGCCTCCGCGCGGAGAAACGGGATGCGATCCGAGCCGCGGATGCGGCCGGTACCGCGTGCAATAAAATCTTCACCCTGTACGCCGTAGGAATTTGGCTGGGTTACGTGAAAAAGAGTATTGAATCGTCACAAGATAATTGAACGACCTGTCTTTTGAAAGCAGTTGCATCTAATTCGGTTCGACAGAATCGGAGATATAACTTCCCGAAAATGGGTCATTTAACACGTGAACCCTATGGGCTAGTACCCTACCCGAAATATACCTACGCCGTAGAGCGGAAGTGCTTTCATCTCAGCACAAGGACAGGAAGGAGAGGTAACCCTTGGCGTACAGAGACGCGCCAATTCCTTCAGAAGTAGGCATGACTGAAGTTTAATATTATTTATTATTACATTGACATGACAACTGGACTTCAAGAATCATAGAAGCACATTTTCCCTTTGCAGTTTCCACAGTTACAGTGGAGTAATTGGTCTGTAACACGTAAATCCTCCACTCGTTTCCATTATAAAGATCTTTGAAATAATTGCCAAATTAATGATTACCTGCCTTCCTTTAATGTGCTTGTGCTGTTGGTTCCCCGACAAAGTCATCATCACTCACATTCAGTGCATCCATTCTATCTCAATTTATCGCAAGCACACCCCGCACCGCACACTGGAGTTTCACTTCCAGTGGGTCACCTCTCAGCCTTGTGTGTGGCATTGCAAAGATCTTGCAAAGATCTTTATAATGGTGTGGCCTTGCACAAATCGCAATGTCCCAATCGATAATTAGCCGCACCCCAACGCCGGCTGCCCGGACGCTGCCATATGCTGCCATATGCTGCCATATACGCGTCTGGGTGAATATCGGAGCGAAACGCGTGCTCGAGAGCTTTGCGGGAATGTATAGATGTACTTAAGTGGCAGGCCCGACTTATTTGTGCTATAAAAGATAGCACAAATAACTCAGCTGGCTAAGTGCTCTAAGCATGCCAGGTGGACTGATTCATAGCATCGCTGGAGGTCTGATACCGTTTGCATTGCACAGATAGTTTCATCAATTACGCTCTCAGTTTGGCCGCGTGCAATGCTGCGATAAGCATTCCATACGTTCCCTGTCGTACGTCTGTCTGTGCTGCACATTTCGCTTCCCTCGCCGAAGGCCGTTGTGTCTGCACGCTATGCATATACGACGCTTGGCAATGGGCCCGCTGATTCGTGTTGTAAATAATGTCTGCATTTTTCAAAGCTCGGCTGATCTGCTATCCATGTATTCCACGGACCGGTTACGCACACGCATGGTTGTTTGTATGCATCGTCGTGGTTGTCTTACTTCATGTTGGACAACATGGAAATGTTGAACTGCATAATTCACAACTGGTTGTTGTCATTCGCTTGATTCACACAAAAACTAAAATTCGTTTATTTTTTTTGCGCAAAGCTCACCTCCGATATTCATCAGAGACATCTTACCCCCCCCCCCCCCCCGATAATTGTATTCGTCCTACTATTATTAGCGAATTGTTGGCTTGAAATCAGCATTCACTGAAATACTTCATTGCACCAAATGAATGATTAATTTATCGATAGCTCGTTGATGGAAATATTACTTAGTGCACTCTAAGCATACTTATTTCTAGAACGAAACACAGCATATCATACCATTGTCATTATAGTCTGCATATCTCTCTGGTAAAGCTAAAACAAACCAGTAAAATGCCTTTTTGGGCGATGACCGAGCGAGCGCGCTTTGGTAAAGCTAAATTAAGTTGTTACCGAGCGGGCGTGAAGCGCCCGTGAGGTTTCTCGTCAACTTACTAGACAAGTTTACATTTGATCCCGTCCGACACGGCCCGAACCGGCCGTACAGACGCTTTTTCGGAAGCTAATAACTTTGCAACCACTGGCTACGATTGAGATCGGGTTTTCACCATTGGATAGGACCATTAAATCAATTTTGTTTTTGGTATGGGGATTCACAAAAAAAAACTATAATAAGGGTGGTACCACATCGCGTGGCACACTCAAACGTCGAAATGAACACAAATAATTATTGATCAAACATGTCTTTATTGATCTAAGCATTAATATATACGATGAAACATGCAGCGCTCAGGACGTACTCCCTTTTGGCAGATTCGAAAAAGGAGATCATGAACAATTTAATACCAGTAACGTTTTAACCCTATTTGTAACAGGGGGGGGGGGCGGATTCCGCCCCCCCCCCCCCCCATTCATGTTTTTCGCAGATATCTCCAGAACGGCTGGGAGCAGGCCCATGAAATTTTGGGACTTTTCATAGAATTGAATAACACATTTGGAGTCAAAATTGTGTGTTCTTAACCTGAACAGAGGCGGTTACAGTGCACAGTTTTGGGTGGGTTCGGAGGCGACATTTGGCGATAATTCGGAAATGCGATCTTCACGGTTTCTTCGTAACTGCCTCAAGTATGAAGTGGTTACATCGGTTTACGGTGATTGAAACAAGTGCAAATTAGTTGATGTTAATGAAATATCATAAAAGTTGCATGGCAGAGGCGGTTTCAGGGGCTTGAAAAAGGGGGGTTTCCAGGAAGTATTCAATGTTTGGCGGGAAGCCAATATAGCAATGTAAGGGGCATTTATAGCTATCAAGATGTAAAAGATAGCTTCTGCTTCCATTATTTGGATAATTTATTACATATAGAGTTTCAGGGGCGTGTTCAGGCACATGAAAAGGGGGGGGGGGGGTGACTGGCATGGTGATGACGATATGCCACCGATAACGGCACAATAGATGGTTACCTTATAATGATATATGCACATATGAGGCCATACAAGGGAATAAAGTCATTTTTTGCAGAGGCGCGCTCAGGAATGGAAGAAAGGGGGTCATATTATTGCAAGGAAACTAAGAGGCATGGGCGTACAATGACATAACATACTGCTGTTTTCGGATGAAAAACGCATCACAAGGTACTCTAAGAATGATTATAAGATAATAGGCAAGTCCAGGTAGGGTGAAAAGGGGGGTAAGCAATGTTAATTGAAGTTGTAAGTGAAATAGTCACTGTTGACTAGTTAGTATCATAATAGCAGATAATATACTTATCAAAAGGTCTTGCGCCGCCCCAGTTTGTATCCTGGATACGCCTATGATGAAGTACAACATGCAAAAAGGAACTATCTACGATCAGTAACATATTTATAGTGCTGGGTAGCAACTTGTCTGCGGTTAATATTGTTTTCCAATTTGACCTCCCTTTTTCACTAACCTGGCACCGCCTATGGCAAAAAGTATTATTTATAACTGTTTTGTCTAATGTCACAATCACATACCATTTCATTTATCCAAAAAACAACATCAAAAAATTATTTTATTACGCATTTACTTCACCCCCATATTGAGTGACCTGCACACGCCTATGATTTTTGAATTTTCAAACGTCACCGTCATATATCAATTTCCAATTCAATCTCTATCGATTCCTATTAGTTGTGTTAAAATCGGTTCATAAACATGACAGCTATGTTGGATCAGAAATACCACTAAAATTTGTAGTTTTTGCCCCCCTGTTGCCCCCCTATCAAAAATGTAGATTTTTTTATTATTTAGAAATGTAGATCATGTTGAAGGGAACCAAACACCGTTTCATTTTTGAAAATCGGACGGGTAGATCTCGAGATCTCCGGGGGGCGGAATCCGCCCCCCCCCCCCCCCTCCTGTTACAAATAGGGGTAGCCAGGAGCCTGTTACAAATAGGGTTAAGGTGATGGCCGAGCGGGCGCTCTCTGGTAAAGCTAAAACAGGTTTGAAATATGAAACGTTACGGGAGCACACGTGGTAGTAACACATAGACCTTTTAGTCCTTTTAGTCCTCCATAAAAATTGCCAGGCCTCCATGCATGCCAACATAACAATTCAGTTGTTACGGAAGCGCTCGCTCGTCCTTCTGTGGTGTATGGGAAAAATCTGATTATGAGCGGCCCGGCCCGACCCGGCCCGTGGCGACGCTTTTGAGAATATCATATCTCTGCAACCGCACGTCCGATTGACAAGCAGACTTCTTTGCTGAGTAGCCCCATCTAACCTACCCTGTTTGAGACCAGTGCCGACTCATGCAGGGTGACTACCACTGCGCTTGGCGCGTGCCGCGTGAGGGGTGTTGAAAAGTATTTTTTCGCAATAACTCCGCAACGGCTGGGCAGATTATGTGCAAATTTGGTGTGTGGTTAGGGACCCCTCAGCCACCACTCTCGCACAACTCAGGGGTGGGATGACTGCACGTGCGCAAGTGCACACCCTTATTCTATATATCAGGAACGGCTGAGCCGATTGTGTTCAAATTTGGTGTGTGGTTAGGGACCTCTCATCCGCCAGTTTCCTAGAAGTCAGGGTTGGAGTGCCTCTGCACGTGCGCACGTGCACACCCCTATTCTGTATCTCAGGAACGGGTGAGCCGATTGTGTTCAAATTTGGTGTGTGGTTAGGGACCTCTCAGCCTCCGCCTTTCCACAAGTCAGGGGTGGGTTGGCTTTGCACGTGCGCACGTGCATACCCCTATTATATATCTCTGGAACGGCTGAGCCGATTGTGTTCGAATTTGGTGTGTGATTAGGGACCTCTCAGCCCCCAGTTTCCCACAAGTCAAAGGTGGGTGCCTCTGCACGTGCGCACGAGCTCACATTTTTTTTGTATCTCAGAAACTACTTGCCCGATCGAGTTGAAATTGCCCATACATTTCCTTCGCGCTCGATCGTTCATCGCCAACTACGGCGCATTACTTGTATTAAATTGTGCAAGATCTCCTTTCTCGAATCCGCCAAAAGGGAGTACGTCCTGAGCGTTGCATGCTTCATCGTATAAATTAATGCTTATATCAATCAAGCCATGTTTTATCAATAATTATTTTTGTTCATTTCGACGTTTGCGTGTGCCACTGCCACGCGCTGTGGTACCACGCCTATCAGAACGCACCATACCAGGAACAAAATTGATTTGATGGTCCTATCCAATGGTGGAAATCTGATTTCAATCGGGACAGTGGTTGCAAAGTTATTAGCTTCCGAAAAGCGTCTGCACGGCCGTGTCGGGCCGGTTCGAGCCGGGTCAAATGTAAATTTGTCTAGTAAGTTGACGAGAAACCTTGGTAACAACTTAATTTAGCTTTACCAGAGCGCGCCCGCTTAGTTATCGCCGAAAAAGACGTTTTACTGGTATTATATTGTTCATGATCTCCTTTCTCGAATCCGCCAAAAGAGAGTACGTCCTGAGCGCTGCATGCTTCATCGTTACCGAGCGGGCGCGAAGCGCCCGTGAGGTTTCTCGTCAACTTACTAGACAAATTTACATTTGACCCGGCCCGACCCGGCCCGACCCGGCCCGACCCGGCCCGAACCGGCCCGACCCGGCCATACAGACGCTTTTCGGAAGCTAATAACTTTGCAACCACTGCTACGATTGAGATTGGGTTTTCACCATTGGATAGGATCATCAAATCAATTTTGTTTTTGGTATAGTGCGTTCTGATAGGGGTGGTACCACAGCACGTGGCACCCGCAGACGTCGAAATGAACAAAAATCATTATTGATCAAAAATGGCTTGATTTATCTAAGAATTCGTTTTTTATACGCTGAAGCATGCAGCGCTCAGGACCCGCCAACCGGTGTACCGGTGAACTACTCCCTTTTTCCCTTTTGGCGGATTCCAGAAAGGAGATCATGCACAATTTAATAAAACGTATTTTTATGCTGGCATGCATGGAGGCCTGGCAATTTATAAGGGGGACTAAAAGGACTAAAAGGACTATGTGTTACCACCACGTGTGCTCCCGTACCGTTTCATGTTCCAAACCTGTTTTAGCTTTACCAGTGCGCGCCCGCTCGGTCATCGTCCAAAAAGGCGTTTTACTGGTATAAATTTATGCTTAGATCAATATTCGTTGACTATGGAAGGCTTCGCCGGCGCACGTGCCACGTGCTTTGCTACCACCCACATCAGATCAAACATTTTCAAAGGCAAATTATTTGATGTAGCTATCTAATGGTGAAACCCCGATCTCAATCGGGACAGTGGTTGCAAAATTATTAGCTTCCGAAAAGCGTCTGTACGGCCGTGTCGGGCCGTGTCGGACCGGTTCGAGCCGGGTCAAATGTAAATTTGTCTAGTAAGTTGACGAGTAACCTCACGGGTACTTCGCGCCCGCTCGGTAATCACGGCATAATATGCTTGCAGTTAAGGGTGTCCGATTTCCATTCCATGGAACAGGCTGATACCTTATAGGGAGTGTGCCTACTCACATCGCTTATTTGGGGTTATTGACACTGGTCTATAGAACACAATTTTCTGAATTGAACCATGACTTCATTTCTCCTGATTCACCCTAGTTACTGAAATATATAATATCCAAAGACTCCAGGAACTTGCTGGGAGCAAAACGTTATCGGGTAGACTCCAGAGGGCTTCCGCTACTAAAAGCACTGCAACTATCGATTACACTGCTGGCATATCGTTAGCGCCGGCCAATAGCAATTCGACAAAACAGCTCGTGCGCGCTGATAGCAGCAGTCGCACAGTACCGTCTGTGCTCCTGATCGCGACGCTTGATGGCCACTCTACATTGATATCACAAAGATATCAATGTAGAGTTACGAAACTTGTACCTAACAAAGTTCACAGTAATTTTT
The DNA here is from genome assembly GCA_036785665.1 of Chirona hameri. NCBI lineage: Eukaryota > Metazoa > Arthropoda > Thecostraca > Balanomorpha > Balanidae > Chirona > Chirona hameri. The sequence goes on from JAXIVJ010001787.1 coordinate 14,498, forward strand.
CACGAAGGATTATTGCGCTGAAAAGTTTCTGAAAGATTCTGAAAGTTTTGAAAAACTACACAACTTTTACATGCGATTTTTGGCTAAAAATGTCCCTCGTAATCTTGTAATGTGTTGGTAAGAATAAAATATGTTGTCAAAATTGCGGTTTGGTGTTAATAAGCAAGATAAGTATTAATAGAATCTTCCTGAAACTTTCAGGAAGTTCCAGGAAAATTATATCAATACTTATCTTGCTTGGTACCACCAAACCGCAATTTTGTGAACATATTTTATTCTTACCAACATATTTAAAAATTACGAGGGACATTTCTAGTCAAAAATCGCATGTAAAAGTTGTGTAGTTTTTCAAAACTTTCAGAATCGTTCAGAAACTTTTCAGTGCAATAATCCTTCGTGGATTATTGCACGAAGGATTATTGCACTGACGATTATTATTGCACTGAAGGATTATTGCACTGATTATTGCATAACGGCTAGTGGCAAGAACAATGCTGTGCAAAGCTTGTCCCTCTATCTTGATGTGACCGTAATTAATAGATAATCTATATAAATATAAAATCTTATGTGCGCCGTTTTTCATAACATCACTATAATGGCGAATGGGATCGTTTTATAGTTATCGAGAACAAAATAATAAGAAAAAAACAAGATAAGTGAAAATTCAACTAAATGGGCTCCAGTTGTGAATTTCCTCGTATCCAATAATCAAACCAATAGCTACTTACCGTATGAAAAATATGTTTGTCATTCCAAAACAGTAGACACACTCCCTTTAATGCAATACTGCGCATGCTTTTGTAGCTTTCAATGGAAGCTTTGGCAGCCTTCAACGGAGAGATAAGTGCCGTTTCTGCCATTAATTCGTCTTATCGGAGATACCGGCCTGCCAGGAGCGTTAAGGATGATGGAGCCTGTACCGGTGTGATGGGAATGTTTCACATTTGTCAACGTCTCCGTGTCACAGTCTTCACATTTGTCACCGTCTCCCGTATGTGTGCAGATGTGGCGGAGCCACACGATAGACACCACGTGATACCGGAATAACAGCAATACTAGCAGGCTGACAGCGGTTAATTGGAAAGGTTCTGGGAACACGCTGTTAATTCAGCTAGATTCGTGTTAAAGGGAGTGAGTGTGTCTACTGTTTTGGAATGTCAAAAATATTTTTATTCCGGTAAGTAGCTATGTTTTTGAATGTTGGATACGATGAAATTCACATCTGTAGCCTATTTCACAAAGCAAAAAAGTTTGTAATTACAAAGAATTTCCTTGTAATTACAAATAATTTGTACACATGTTTGTAGTTTGGATTTCACAAAACCCCAGGGCAGTAAATCTCAATTTACTATTTCCAAACTACTTTACAAAGATATTGTTTGTAAAAATGTTTGCAATTGCACATGTTCTATTTCTCAAAGGTTGACGGAAGTGAGGAAATGTTTGCAATTACAAACTTGTAATTCCAGTGGGTCAGGGGTTCTGAATTTCAGAAACGGCATTGACAGTTGACATTGTTTGACTGTTCAGGTTATTTTCTTGGTGAGGTTGTTACGTTGCCGAGGTTGTTAGGGTAATGGTTTAGTTATGCATAGGTATAGCTGTCCCCAAAAAGTTATTTCCCGAGAGATTCGAACAGGGATCTCCAGCTTTGAAGTCCCAGTGCACCTCACCGATTGCGCTGTGAGGGGCGCCTCCGCACGGAGAAACCGCATGGCGATAGAATTGCAGCGGTCAACGATGTCTTGTGCAATGTGCAGTGAACCTTCACCCTTTACGACGTAGGAAATCGGCTAGGTTAGGTGAACAAATGGTCGAGAAATTCAACGATCTTTCTTTTAAGAGTAGTTCTGTTGTTATGCTCCGCCACCTAGTGAATGGTCAAATTCTGTTTACTCTAACTGCTTACCAAGATATATTTTTACGATCAGAGTTGGCATTCCGATGAAATGTTAATTAAAAGATTATTCTCCCTATAACTAATTTTATATTGAATACAAAAATAAACCACAATGTAAATATTTGTTAAATTAATTTGTTAACAATCAAATTATTTGTCATTAGCATCAAGTTTAATGCAAACGTTTTTTATTTCAAGCTTTCTGCTGTACTAACATTTGTGTTTACAATTTTCTTTACAATCGGTAATTCAGAGGTGGGGAATGTTTGTGAAATGTCTTTGTGTGAGGTTTGCAATATTTTCTTGCGTTTGTAATCACAAACATGTGTAATTACTAACTTCTTTGTGAAATAGGCCTCTGGTTGAATTTTCACTTATATTGTTTTTGCTTATTTTATGTTTCGATATCGATAAAACGATCGACACCAGAGTATGAAACGAATTCATTTGAAAAGATCCAATCCGATCCGAATCCGCAAGCCTCTGATCCAGTCGGATCCGAATCCGTAAACCTCTGATCCTGATCCAATCCGATCCGAATCCGTAAGCCTGATCCTGATCCAGTCCGATCCGAATCCGTAAGCCTCTGATCCTGATCCAATCCGATCCGAATCCGTAAGCCTCTGATCCATATCCAGTCCAATCCGAATCCGTAAGCCTCTGATCCTGATCCAGTCAGATCCGAATCCGTAAGCCTCTGATCCTGATCCAGTCCGATCCGAATCCGTAAGCCTCTGATCCTGATCCAATCCAATCCGGCAGATGAATCAAAAGCTGAACCGGTTCAATCCGGTCCGGTAGTAATATAGTTAAAAGTTTGCAAACAAATTGAAATAGCTAACAGAAAAAAGAAGGACATTAGTAAGTTCATTTCCATTTGTCTTATCAACAATCATCAACAAGGACACAACACCTTGACACAGACACCAAAACTAGCCAAATCTGAGTAAAAAAATAGTGCATGGTGGTATATTATGCAATGACAGGAACTAGAGATGCCAGTTTTCAAGCCTGTGGCCACCCACCCCGCCCCGCAAACCCTCAACTACCTACCACTACCCGCTTACCCATATAAGCGGCCAGTTACCCGCTGAAACCCGCAAAGGAAATTTGCAATTTCTAGAAATTTTAGGATTAAAACAACATTGCATAATGAAAACACATTTTTCAGTAACATTCAAAGCTATTAAACATCTTTAGTCACTAAAAGCAAGTAAGCAGAATATATAACATCAAGCAAGGGCCTAATAATATATTTGAAAAATGACTGGAAAACATCATGTCGGGTCAAAGTAGGCGAGGACTTCCTCCTGACAGTTCACACACCATTCATCAGCCTAGATATCAATATCATAGATAAAGGTGTGCAAAAATTGCACACTACAGCAACTAGCTGTTTCTTGTAATACAAATCAGGAAGTAAGTAGATATGGGCCATCCTCTCTTATTTTTCAAGACGAATCATACATCAATATTCAATACAAGACAACAGAGTTAAGATTGATATAAGTGCATGAGAACTTGTACCTGACCCTTTTGGAAAATATTGGGTATGGTTTAGCTAACCAAAGCTATGCATGCCCAATGCCCAGCATTTCAATATGCACCTCTGCCCATGGATTAGCACTGATTTCACAAGGTCTCTGATGCGTCACAAATGGTGCTTTGCGAACAGCTGATGAAATAGTGACGTTAAACAAAAAATGTATATGTTTTGTAAGCTAAATATGAAACAAAAATATAACTTTCCAAATAAAACTTGTTTCATGGTTCAAGCAATACAACTAAGTCATCAAATATTTATAAATATTTGGTATAGACAAATACAACATATTGACATAAGATTTTGCTCCCACTTTCTGGACTCAAATGTGATGTTCTTTGGATGTGTGCAGATGTGGACGAGTGTGCACGGAACCCATCTACCAAGGATATGGAGGCAATGCTTACGTCACGATCTCATCTGATCACAACGTACATATGTCTCAAAGAACACAACAATTGTCGCATCTGCGCAAGAGTTGTATTTCGCGAGAATGAGATGAAGGGTCTGTTCCCGTGGCGCCTCTAACCTCCTCCTCCTCGATTTCGGGAGCAAGTTGGAGGAGTTTAGAGGAGGTTGTCGAGCGACCTTGTATGGCCTCGGAGCAGATCGGAGCAGCCACGGGAACGACCGGAGAACTTGGAGGAGGTTAGAGGAGGTTAGAGGCGCCACGGGAACACACCCGAAATGTATCTTGTTTGCTCTGAAACTGAGCTTTGAGGGCCTACAAGTGAGATGGATTTTCAGTTTGTATATGCCTGCAGCTGTATTTCAAAAAGCTATTCAGGCAAAATTGTTTAATATCTTCTGTGCAGCGTGATGGCTTGTCATTAATGTCAGCCAGAATCTGACTTTACCGTCTTGATTGTTTGCTAATTGCTTGTCCATTTTCCTAGTGTTTAAAATGTCATTGTTGATGCTTGATTACTTTAATATTTTGCTCTTCTTTCAGTGGCTTACTTATTAATCTGGTAGGTAACCATGCATTTCTTTCTCGTTTCTCGTTTTTTTTTCTTCACCTTTTGCGTAGACGATCCTATTACATCCTTGTCAGCTGCCACTGGATCAGCATGCATCTTGTGTGTGCGCTTTACCGATTAACGCCCACCGTCACCAAACATATGGAAAAAGTGAAATTGGAACCTCAAACGCATTCACATTCAGACATTTTGAGCACATCCAGCCGGGACAGTGAGACCAGTTGTGGTACGAAGAGTGTCATGCCAAATGCTTCGTTGAATATTTTACACAAATACATCCATACATACTTTCTCTGAAGATAACGTTTCAGCTCTGGTTGTATTTCGTATCTAATGATCCGTCTTATGATCCTATTCCTATGTAACATAAGTGAAATTAGGTTACAAACCTGACCCGGTAAACAACAGGCCAGCGTTCCGCACATTTGCCGCTCGTCGGTGCACGGAGAGCTGTGACAAAAAGATAACGGAGACGTCAAACGTCCTCGTTTGAAGCAGGCTCATTCCTACCTTTGGGTAAAGAAATAACACTTTAATTCCGATGTCCGTTTAATGTCATCTTTAGAACTTGCGTCAGCATATTTCAGGTCGAGCAAATATTGTATATATGCTTAGGCGTTATTTGTGTGTACATCCTATACCGTGTGTGTTGTACCTACAGTTATGACACGGCCGTCTCCAAAACAGGTGCTTGTCAGTCATCGGCTCTCGACGTCATGCTGTTCAAACTATGTTTATTTAAATTATGAGTCTATGCAACGAAATTTGGGTATCTGAAGGCCAATCCTCCCTCCCCCTCCCCCCCCCCCTCCCCCAACTGAGTGGCTAGATCCGCCCCTGCCGTGTGACCAATTATTTGTAGTACTATAAATTTGATACAAGGCCGTGCATTCTTCACATTAAGCTAATCTTATCCCCATATTTTCCTTCGAAAAACTGTCACCAATTGTTAATGTAGGATAAGCTCCGATGTTGCCGCTGGCAGCTACCGACGCCACCAACGTTCATCGATATTTGGTGCTAAAAGTAAAATAGTTTTCATTAATTTCGCATTCGCTTGGACCAAACTGGGTATGTACCCTACTCATTATGATCTGTCTGTCCTATATATGTATAACCTGTCATATACAACAAAACAAAATATTACATTGAACGTCACCAACTTCTCTCAAAACTTTGCCGGCAACTTCGCGAGAAAGCAACACTACTTCCAATGTGCAATGGGCTTGCTTCGACAGACGTTTGGTTTCTCTGCTGTTTTTCTGAAGTGCGCGTCACAGTCGCGGCCACAGTTGAAAGTCGGCGTGTTATTACATCTCGGTCGAGCACCGGTGAAGCCACTTGACCCTCGACCCAACATTTGTGCCGTTATCGATAGCGATCAGTTGCCAAACTTTGACGTTAACTGTTCATTGCAATTCTAGTATTGCAATGTCACCGACCACCTGTGCAACTATGCAATACTATGCAACTGTGCACTGTGGTTGAGATCAATAGATAATCGAGATTAGTCCATCGTTAGACATTGACAAAAGCCACTTACAATATAATACTTCAACATTCGTCTATTGCTTCGGGTTTCCGCGTTCCATTTGGCGTCTATTCAGGGCACCTCCGCGAAGGGTGTCACTGCGCTGCGAGGTTTGTGATACGATTACTCGATGAGTATCACAAGTATTAAGTATCAGAAGTATGCTAAGTATCGCAAGGGCGAAGAACGATGGACGTTCTTCGATGCTGTAAGTCGTAAAAGAGCGGACATGAACATTAGCAACAAACACGACGGTCACCGTTCCAGAGCTTCCTCGAACTAACCATTACAGCCGCTTTTGAACGAGCCGCTTTCACCATACTCTGGTACTCTGGTCTGGTAATTTATGTATATTGTCTAACGCTTCACTGCCTACCGCACTTTTTAAAGCAGGGCTACAAGCACCACTTCAAAGGTATGTGGATCGCAACAAGGATTCCGTGACATCGACATTCAAATATTCCAAATATTTAATTCTATGCATGCTTTGCCGACCTGTTTAACAACCAGGTGCACGTACCGCCCCGGAAGAAACGCACGCCACTCAACCCTCTCTCTCTCTCTCCCTCCTCACACCACCAGTAACGACCCCATGCAACCCACCGCCGCTCTCCCGCGGTGCGCTCTAAAACACGGTGTTCTCGGCTGCTGTCCGGCTGATAAGAAGTCCCTCTGCCCTGTGTGCTGCCGACACCGCGCCGGCCGCCGAGCCGCGGCGGCGCGTTGCTAGGCCGGTGATCGGTCGAGCGTGACGAAGCGTCTGCACAGGCCGGCGTCCCGGCAGGACCCGGGTCAGCTGACGCGCCGTCCTGAGTCACCTGATCTTCACCTGCCGTCAAACTCGCGGCGCAGTGGAAGGCTGCCGGCTCACAGATGTGTGCGGCGCTCACGAGTTGTGTTCCGGGTGTGCTTTAGACGTCCAAGGCAACTTGGTGTTACTTTGCAACTTGGTGTCGGCATCGGGAGACCGGCCAGTACGCCTGTGATTAGGGGGATATGAGTCACAACGACAGCGAACAGTCGCCCACTGCTGAGACACGTGACATTTGCTCTTCTTCGCAGTTGGCTGTTTGTTGATGAGCGCATTGGCTATTCCCTGCGGGGGGCAGATTCTGCCCCTCCAGGTGGTTTTTCACTTGCCGTTTCTACATCGTTTGGTCTAGCGTCCTGAAACTTGGTGAATTTTCCCAAAATTGAATGGCGCGTGTTGCGTCATAATTTAGAAAAAAATCGGTCCAGCAGAGGCGGTTCCAGGCCCCTGTTTTGGGGAGGGTGTTACGAATGCGGTTTTGCGGCGCATACTTCCTTCGTGGTTTACAGTGCAATAAATGCATCAGAAACAATTGCATTGCAATATGCATCATATATACTGGGATTGCACATATTTTTGGGGCAGAGACGCACTCAGGATAAAAAAAAAATGGGAGGCGATACCCACCCTCAAATTAGGTCCAACTTCAAATTAGTAAGATGATAAAAGCGTTATGCGCATGGTGCCCCCATGTTTTTTTCCTAGATCCGCCTATGCGCAAAATATCAAATGTATCAAAACACAGCATATAATGCCCACATGTGACGTTTATGTCGTCGCAAACAATCACGACCAGCACATATTTTTTTCCAGAAAATCCCCCCCCCATTTTACATTCCCTGAATACGCCTATGATTTTTTATTTTGTTTTTTGTCTTTTAATATATTAAAAGCCAGTACATTTGAAGCTCAAAAACGTTTGGGGCATGCAAATCAGTCGAGCCACATGGCCGCAATGACCTAAAAAAAACGAATTTGTGCCCCCTGGCCCCCCATTTTTGAACAAAACAAAAATGTCGGGGTCCAAAAAGAGAGATCTTGTCATGACGAATCGAATGGCTTTTTCTCATCGAAATCGATCGAGCGGTTCTCGAGATCTCTGGGGGGGGCAGAATTCCCCCCCCCCGCAGGTTAACGTAATTCTGGCCGCTCGCAGGGAATAGGGTTAATAGCTAAACGGAAATGCTATCGGATTTGCAGCCAGGAACTAACTGGCTATCTGGTGATGTTTGCTACGCTGTTAAGTAGTGGGCTGAACTTCAATCGCGTGGCACTACATTGCGCTGCATACTTTTATTTGCTCATTTCTTTAACAAGATCTTAATTTTACTCATTTCCTTTTATGTGTATGTATGTACCTTCCAGTGGATACGTATCCAAGAGAGCTCCATTTCAAACTATTGCACATTTTTATAACCAGAGCTGCAGTTCAATAAAGTCATCCTAAATATACCGTGACATAATGGTCCAAACGAACTCCATTTCAACTGTAGAGATTCGTGACCGCAACATAGCGTGACATAATTATCTGCCCAATTCGCTCTGACCTCGGACTTACCATCCGTGACCGCTGCTCCATCGATTCCTCTACAACGCCACTCAAATGTCTCTGCACGTTCTTGCTGCGTGACGGAATCTAAAACCAATCAACGGTTCAAAATAGCCGTTTCATAAAGTTCCAGAAAACTTTTCTCTTAAAAGTTAAGTGAGGGACAGAGGCATGCGCTCTTAACTGATTGCTCGTCTCAAAAACCACCTTTATCTTCGCCCGTGACAGAAACAGGTCACGTTGGCTTTAAAACAGAACCAAGCCAGCGCTAACTCACTTATCAGCTTACACCAAAAACCGCCAGCGTCGAATTGGGTCAAATCGAACTTCAAACGCGGTCACGACTGATTCTGCTCCTCGAACTGGCCGGGATTGGCCTGGGGCCAGAGCTGGGCGGTGGGTAATTTTCAGACGGGTTCGAGGTGGGGGTGTCGTAACGACTGGGTCACACTGTCCCCCGCTAGGTCGCACTGCCCCCATCCCCCCCCTCGCCGGTCAGGTCGCACTGCTGTCCCCGGTCAGGTCGCCCTGTGATCCCCACCCCAGCCGGGTCGCACTGCTTCGTTCCGAACGGGTCACACTGCCCTCCCTCGCTGGGTCGACTGCCCCCCCCCCCCCGGTCGGGTCGCACTGCCCCCCCCCCCCCCCTGACCGGGTCACACTGTTCCCTCCGTCATCGACGCCCATGCAGTCGGCGGCGAGTCGCCTGCACCGATGCCAAGCGGCGTCACAGCTAGCGACGTGGAGAGTGACGGACTACCCCGCGGCGTCACAGCCAGCGACGTGGAGAGTGACGGACTACCCCGCGGCGTCACAGCCAGCGACGTGGAGAGTGGCGGAATACCCCGTAACCAGATTCAGGCTGATGTCGCCAGAGTCGAGTTCGCAGGCGAGCTTTCTCAGCGGCAACTGCCAAAGCAGAAACCACGACAGAAATAAAGCATGTACTACACAAGCTAGTGTATGTGTATCATAATACCCGGGTGTAAAGGATTATGGATATTTTCGCGGCGCTATAAACGTGTCCACCTGTTTATTTAACCCGCGCGGCGCTGGGGTCTCCAGCCGAACGCGCGGCGCTGGGGGGGGGGGGGTAAATTTTACCCCCCCCCCCCTCGTATCTTCCGAACCAATAACCGCAGCGAGACGCGCAAAGCGGCGATCGCAAGCTCTCAACGAGAAGAATCGAATGCATACTCGAAATTCTTAAAATAAGGGCACATGTCAGGTCACGGTCAGGTCAAATGTAAAATGTAAGTATTTGAGTTTTTGGGGCTATACTTTCCATCCAAAGCCTTATATTGCAACTATTATCTCACAAAGTGCTCCAGAGTGTATAATGCATTTCCCGCATAAGTAAAAGTGAAATTGTAAGCAAAGGTCAAGGTCAAGGTCAGGTCACACAAGGTCACAGGTCTACGAAAGCCATGCGACACATGTTGTATGGGTTATTTTACACGTATAATTCGATAGAAGCAGCAATTTTCACAGCCTGACACCATATAATCGTCCTCAGGTCAAGGTCAGGTCACAATAAGGTCAAAATTTGAAATTGATTAATCTAAATAAACATTGCATGTTTCTAGACTATTTTTGTCTTCGAAATACAGTGGTGGCATTTATTTGTCTGTATCTGGTCAGTAAATGCCAAAAAACGCAATTTTAACAAATGACGTCATGAGTTACTTGTTCTTAGAGAGCCATAAGTCAGTCAAAAATAAAGAAATTGCTTTGAAATTTGGTTTGAACATCGTTCATACTCGGTTCTCTAATATATCTTCCGTTTTTTTTGAAAATATTCAAACAAAAAACTTTTGTGGAAATTCTTCCCCAAAAATCAGTTTTTTGCATTTTTGGGGGTCAAAAACCCAAAATTTTGCAAATCTGAGATAGCCATGTCAAAGACAATGTTATTTCCCTTCTTTTGACGCCTTTTTTGCCATTTGTAGTAACACGCTATTTTCTACGATTTGTCAAACATTTGACGTTTTTTCACCAAAAATGACATGGCATGACGTCACTATAACGTCATTATCTGCCACAAATTTTCACGAATTAAAAAAAAAAATGGCAGAAGACGTAGAATTGATGCACCATAAGCTACTGTAAGTTTCACTTTGATATCTGTCATAGTTGTCAAGTTATGGAGAAAATCCGGGAGGGGGGGGGGGGGTAAAATTTACCCCCCAGCGCCGCGCGGGTTAAGCAGGCCGTTTATTTTACATCTTCCATTTATGTTAACCTATGAAATTTACGAGACATTTACACACGTGGCTTTATAATATCTCGAATGCAAGTCATTGAGTAAAATTTACACAATTATTCTTGTAGTTTTTGCGTCAATTATATCTGTAACCATGTTCGGTTCGGTTTTTGAGACAAATACGATTCGGAATCAAATTATTAGCAGCTTTAATTTACGCAAATCCCTCTGTGCTTACTCACCGCTGGCGCAGCCTCTGTCTGGCCCTTTTGCAGTCTGGCGCAGCCTCTGTCTGGCCCTTCTGCAGTCCGGCGCAGCCTCTGTCTGGCCCTTCTGCAGTCCGGCGCAGCCTCTGTCTGGCCCTCCTGCAGTCTGGCGCAGCCTCTGTCTGGCCCTTCTGCAGTCTGGCGCAGCCTCGCTTCTGACGCTTCTGCGGTCTGGCCCGGCCTCTTGTGTGGCCCTTCTGCGGTCGGTGGGCCGTCGGCAGGCACGTAGCTAAGGGGGGGGGGGCATGGGCAGCGCGCCCTTTTCGGCGCGCTGCGCGCGCCGAAAAGGGCCGACGAGACCGCGCGAAGCGCGGTATCATGGGCTCTTTACCACGCGAAGCCTGGTCTTTAGAGAGTTTAGACCACTGCAGAGGCTCTTTAGGGCCACCAGAGCCCTCTTTGAAAGACCAGAGGGTCCCTTGGACGTTCAAAAGAACCCTGTGCATGTCAGAAGGGCCCCTGGTCAGACCGAAGGGGCCCCTGAGCGGGTCAGAGGGCCCCCTGAACACGTCGAATGGGCCTTTAGCCTGCACAGAGGGGCCCCTGGGCAGGTCGGGGGGGGGGGGGGGGTCTGAGCATGTCGACAGGGCGACAAATCAGTCAGCGCAGTCCCTTGCCAGGTCATAAGAGGCCCTTTAGCAAGCTGGACGGCCCCTGGGCAGACCAGAGGGCCTCTGGGAAGTTAAAAGGGCCTCTGTCCCTCAGTGACGGACTACCCCAGAGGGCTCTCTGACCAGACCGAAAGGCCCCCTGGGTGGGTCAGAAGGGCCCCTGAACATGCCGAATGGGCCCCTAGTCAGCATGGAGGGGCCCCAGGGCAGGTCGGATGGCCCTCGGAGCATGTCGCAAGGCGACGAAGCAGCCAGCGCAGTCCCTTGCCAGGTTGGAAGGGCCCCTTAGAAGAAGGCTGGAGGGTCTCTGGACATACCAGAGGGCCCCTGGAAAGTTCAAAGGGCCCCTGTGCAGATCGGAGTGACCCCTGACCAGGCAGAAAGTGCTCCTGGGCGGGTAAGAAGGGGCCTGAACATGCCCAATTGGACCCTTGGTCAGATCGGAGGGGCCCTGGACAAGTCAGAGGGGCCCCTGGCTATACCGAAAGGGTCCCTGGGCCGGTCGGAAGGGCCCTTGAACATGCCAGATGAGTTCCTAGCCAGACTGGAGGGGCCCCTGGGCAGGTCGGAAGGGCCCCTGAGCATGTTGGCAGGGCGACAAAGCATCCAGCATGGATGGAGTCCCTGGCCAGGTCGGAAGGACTTCTGAACAGGCCGAATGGGCCCCTTGACACACAAGAGGGACTTCTTGGAAGGTCAGAGGAGTCCCTGGTCAGACCGGAAGGGCCCAAAGCACGTACAGATCCCAGATGAAGATTAAATTAAAGAGGACTTACTCCACAAGGAAAGTATTAAAATCGGACCTTTCGGTATATTGTAACACCCTTCGTCAGCGATTAAGAGGCATTCGGTAACAGGTCATTGCTCGTCTTTAAGACGAGCAATGACGTGTTACCGAATGCCTCTTAATCGCTAACAGAGGGTGTTACAATATACCCGCAAGCGCCGATTTTAATATTTGTATTGTGGAGTAAGTCTTCTTTGTATTTAATATATATCACCCACTCCACATCAAGTCTTTTCGCGGATCCCAGATGAGTCCCTGAACAGGTCGGAAGGGCGTAGAAAAGGTCAGAGGGGCCCCTAGACGATCTGAAGGGACCTTGGGCCTTTCAACAGTAAGAATACAGTTGTACAGGGAATAAAACTTAAAATTTTCGCACCGCTCCGCAGCGCAATTTAACTACAAATTCAATTATATGCGGGTTAGGAAAAAAATAGGTCAGTTTCTCGACGCATTTATGTGTTATGTTGCTACTTTCCTATATTATTGTGCAAAAATAGTTCACTTTAGCACTTTTTCCCCGCACCTTTAAACGCACAATATAGCAATTTTAGAGGTCCGCACCATACGCAATGCGACGCATTGATGAGAATGCATATCCAGGGCATAAGACTCCAAATGTTAGCGACGCTCCGCGGAGGATTTTTTTTAAAGAGTTCCAGGTCTTGTGCCTAAAAATATTCGAAGTTGAAGAAGTTGAAGAAGCATGGATTCTAAATTGCTAAATAAACAAAGCTAAATAAACAGATGCTAAATAAACAGCTGATTCTAAATTGGTGTCGCTGGTTACGAAGTTTCTTCGCGCTCGCTCGTCCTTCCGTGGTGTATGGGAAAAATCTGAATATGAGCGGCCCAACCCGGCCCAACCCGGCTCAACCCGTGGCGACGCTTTTGAGAAACTCATATCTCTGCAACCGCACGTCCGATTGACATTCGGGCTTCTTTGCTGAGCAGCCCCATCCAACCTACCCTGTTTGAGACCGGTGCCGACTCATGTGGGTGACTACCACTGCGCGTGGCGCGTGCCGCGTGAGGGGTGTTGAACAGTGTTTTCTCGCAAAAACTCCGCAACGGTTGGGCAGATTATGTGCAAATTTGGTGTGTGGTTAGGGACCACTCAGCCGCCACTTTCCCACAAGTCAGGGGTGGGTGTCTGCACGTGCGCACGTGTAAACCCGTATTGTATATCTCAGGAACGGCTGAGCCGATTGTGTTCAAATTTGGTGTGTGGTTAGGGACCTCTCAGCCGCCACTTTCCCACAAGTCAGAGGTTAAAGAGAGCCAATGCACGTCCGCAGGTGCTCACCCTTTTTTGTATCTCAGAAACTACTTGCCCGATCAAGTTGCAATTCGCCATACATTTCGTTGGCGCTCGCTCTTTCATCTCCATTCGCCAACTACGGTGCTTTACTGGTATGGCAGTTTGCTAACTCCAGCTTCTAAAAGTTAGTATGGCCCAGCCATACCTGTCATATTGCATTCTGCATCCTTGTAACGTGCCTTTTCATCCGTTTTGTTTGGCCCTTTCAACGCTTGGGAAGGGGGCCCTTTCAACACTCGGGAAGAGGCGCCGCCCCGAGGCGCCGCCCCTCCCCCCTTACGAAATCCTGGCTACGTACCTGGCCGTCGGTGGGCGTCATCACCACCGCGCCATCACGAACGCGTCATCGGTGGCGGCAGCGTCAACAAACAGGCGTCTACGTTTCTCCGAGCGGTCCAGAGCGGCCGAGGAAGGCAGCAGGGGCAGCAGACCGCCAGCAGCGCGCCACCCGCCGCTCGCCGCTGCCCCCGCTGCAGGTCCCGCCGCTGCCCCCGCTGCAGGTCCCGCCGCTGCCCCCGCTGCAGGTTCCGCCGCTGTCCCCGCTGCAAGTGCCGCCGCTGCCCCCGCTGCAGGTTCCGCCGCTTCCCCCGCTGCAGATCCCGGCGCCCCAGCTGCAGGTCCCGCCACTGCCCCCGCTGCAGGTCCCGCCACTGCCCCCGCTGTAGGTCCCGCCGCTGCCCCCGCTGCAGGTCCCGCCGCTGCCCCCGCTGCAGGTTCCGCCGCTGTCCCCGCTGCAAGTGCCGCCGCTGCCCCCGCTGCAGGTCCCGCCGCTTCCCCCGCTGCAGATCCCGGCGCCCCAGCTGCAGGTCCCGCCACTGCCCCCGCTGCAGGTCCCGCCGCTGCCCCCGCTGCAGGTCCCTCCGCTGCCCCCGCTGCAGGTCCCGCCGCTGCCCCCGCTGCAGGTCCCGCCGCTGCCCCCGCTGCAGATCCCGGCGCCCCAGCTGCAGGTCCCGCCACTGCCCCGGCTGCAGGTCCCGCCGCTGCGGCCCCGCTGCAGGTCCCGCCGCGCCGCCAGCGGGTCCACAGTGTCGGGTGCCGGTGGTCGGCAGTGCCATGTCGCGGGTATATGGTCCGATGCGAGGGACGGCGGCCGTCGCTGCCGACCCGGTGCGTCGGTCCGAGTCTCGGCGATCGATGACGGCCACCTCGGCTACCAATCGGTGCTGTTTAAAGGGACTGTCCCACATTTTTGAAAGTTGTCGAATCACTTAATTGTATGTATACATGTCAGGCGAGGTCAGCTGAACATGTTCGGGAACTTTTTCCGAAAACAAATTGCTTGTCTTGGAAGATATTCAACTTTTAGTTTTAAGCGGAAAGTTGGGTTGGTGACTTCATATGATTTTTTTAATAACAGGGAAATCCTTTGTGCTGCCAAATGTATGGCACATTTTTTTTTGTCGACATCTATTGCGCAGAAAAACAGCGAACCACCCGGTATCTAGATTGGCTGGCACTATCAGCTGGAGTTGTTGCAGCAGTTGGCCGCCAGGAAACGCTAGTGAGCCAGGGTGTTATGACGTCGCAAGCAAATGGTACCGCTAAATAATGATTGATTTATTTATGTAAAAATAAATAAATAGTTAGCGTTAAATATTGAACTGGTACCATTTGCTTGCGACGCCATAACACCCTGGCTCACTAGCAGTCCCTGACGGCCAACTGCTGCATCAAGGCCATCTGATAGAACTAGGCTTCTAGATTACGAATCACCCGGGATCGATAAATGAAGGACGAACATATTCGAAGGCTGACTTTAAAACAAGTCGACTATCATTACCCGTTGGGTAAAGAGAGACGACGCTGTCGGTTTAGAGGCCCTATTCAAATACACATGGGCCTTATTTTTTACAGATGTCAAAATCAAACTCGAATATCTTTTTGATTAGATCATTGTGTTTTGTTTAACTGTTACCATACTTAATGTCAATGCCAAGCCATCACAATGGCTATTTCAACTCAAATATAATGTTAAGGTGGGATCCAGTCCCTTTAAAGCCGGACCTCGGCCACTGGTAGCCGAACGGAGGAATGGGGGAAGAGGGTCGGTGGAATGTGGGAAGAGGGTCGGTGGAATGTGGGAATAGGGTCG
The DNA here is from genome assembly GCA_036785665.1 of Chirona hameri. NCBI lineage: Eukaryota > Metazoa > Arthropoda > Thecostraca > Balanomorpha > Balanidae > Chirona > Chirona hameri. Next base: position 30,089 of record JAXIVJ010001787.1, read on the forward strand.
GTGGAATGTGGGAAGAGGGTCGGTGGAATGTGGGAAGAGGGTCGGTGGAATGTGGGAAGAGGGTCGGTGGAATGTGGGAAGAGGGTCGGTGGAATGTGGGAAGAGGGTCGGTTGGTATGCCAGACGCAGGGAGGGGACGGAGCTACGAAGAGAGAGAACGGGAGAGAAGGAAGAGGAGAAAACGAGAGGAGAGGGTGTGGAGAAAGCCAGATCGAGAACGGGAGTGACAGATGGCGAGAGAGGACCGGAGCGAGAAACGGAGTGACATATGGCGAGAGAGGACCGGAGCGAGAAACAGAGTGACATATGGCGAGAGAGGACCGGAGGGAGAAACAGAGTGACATATGGCGAGAGAGGACCGGAGCGAGAAACAGAGTGACATATGGCGAGAGAGGACTGGAGCGAGAAACAGAGTGACAGATGGCGAGAGAGGACCGGAGCGAGAAACAGAGTGACATATGGCGAGAGGACTGGAGCGAGAAACAGAGTGACATATGGCGAGAGAGGACCGGAGCGAGAAACAGAGTGACATATGGCGAGAGAGGACCGGAGCGAGAAACAGAGTGACATATGGCGAGAGAGGACCGGAGCGAGAAACAGAGTGACATATGGCGAGAGAGGACCGGAGCGAGAAACAGAGTGACATATGACGAGAGAGGACCGGAGCGAGAAACAGAGTGACAGATGGCGAGAGAGGACCGGAGCGAGAAACAGAGTGACATATGGCGAGAGAGGACCGGAGGGAGAAACAGAGTGACATATGGCGAGAGAGGACCGGAGCGAGAAACAGAGTGACATATGGCGAGAGAGGACCGGAGCGAGAAACAGAGTGACATATGGCGAGAGAGGACCGGAGCGAGAAACAGAATGACATATGGCGAGAGAGGACCGGAGCGAGAAACAGAGTGACATATGGCGAGAGAGGACCGGAGCGAGAAACAGAGTGACATATGGCGAGAGAGGACCGGAGCGAGAAACAGAGTGACATATGGCGAGAGAGGACCGGAGCGAGAAACAGAGTGACATATGGCGAGAGAGGACCGGAGCGAGAAACAGAGTGACATATGGCGAGAGAGGACCGGAGCGAGAAACAGAGTGACATATGGCGAGAGAGGACCGGAGCGAGAAACAGAGTGACATATGGCGAGAGAGGACCGGAGCGAGAAACAGAGTGACATATGGCGAGAGAGGACCGGAGCGAGAAACAGAGTGACATATGGCGAGAGAGGACCGGAGCGAGAAACAGAGTGACATATGGCGAGAGAGGACCGGAGCGAGAAACAGAGTGACATATGGCGAGAGAGGACCGGAGCGAGAAACAGAGTGACATATGGCGAGAGAGGACCGGAGCGAGAAACAGAGTGACATATGGCGAGAGAGGACCGGAGCGAGAAACAGAGTGACATATGGCGAGAGAGGACCGGAGCGAGAAACAGAGTGACATATGGCGAGAGAGGACCGGAGCGAGAAACAGAGTGACATATGGCGAGAGAGGACCGGAGCGAGAAACAGAGTGACATATGGCGAGAGAGGACCGGAGCGAGAAACGGAGTGACATATGGCGAGAGAGGACCGGAGCGAGAAACAGAGTGACATATGGCGAGAGAGGACCGGAGCGAGAAACAGAGTGACATATGGCGAGAGAGGACCGGAGCGAGAAACAGAGTGACATATGGCGAGAGAGGACCGGAGCGAGAAACAGAGTGACATATGGCGAGAGAGGACCGGAGCGAGAAACAGAGTGACATATGGCGAGAGAGGACCGGAGCGAGAAACAGAGTGACATATGGCGAGAGAGGACCGGAGCGAGAAACAGAGTGACATATGGCGAGAGAGGACCGGAGCGAGAAACAGAGTGACATATGGCGAGAGAGGACCGGAGCGAGAAACAGAGTGACATATGGCGAGAGAGGACCGGAGCGAGAAACAGAGTGACATATGGCGAGAGAGGACCGGAGCGAGAAACAGAGTGACATATGGCGAGAGAGGACCGGAGCGAGAAACAGAGTGACATATGGCGAGAGAGGACCGGAGCGAGAAACAGAGTGACAGATGGCGAGAGAGGACCGAAGCGAGAAACAGAGTGACATATGGCGAGAGAGGACCGGAGCGAGAAACAGAGTGACATATGGCGAGAGAGGACCGGAGCGAGAAACAGAGTGACATATGGCGAGAGAGGACCGGAGCGAGAACGGGAGTGACATATGGCGAGAGAGGACCGGAGCGAGAAACAGAGTGACATATGGCGAGAGAGGACCGAAGCGAGAAACAGAGTGACATATGGCGAGAGAGGACCGGAGCGAGAAACAGAGTGACATATGGCGAGAGAGGACCGGAGCGAGAAACAGAGTGACATATGGCGAGAGAGGACCGGAGCGAGAAACAGAGTGACATATGGCGAGAGAGGACCGGAGCGAGAAACAGAGTGACATATGGCGAGAGAGGACCGAAGCGAGAAACAGAGTGACATATGGCGAGAGAGGACCGGAGCGAGAAACAGAGTGACATATGGCGAGAGAGGACCGGAGCGAGAAACAGAGTGACATATGGCGAGAGAGGACCGGAGCGAGAAACAGAGTGACATATGGCGAGAGAGGACCGGAGCGAGAAACAGAGTGACAGATGGCGAGAGAGGACCGGAGCGAGAAACAGAGTGACATATGGCGAGAGAGGACCGGAGCGAGAAACAGAGTGACATATGGCGAGAGAGGACCGGAGCGAGAAACAGAGTGACAGATGGCGAGAGAGGACCGGAGCGAGAAACAGAGTGACAGATGGCGAGAGAGGACCGGAGCGAGAAACAGAGTGACATATGGCGAGAGAGGACCGGAGCGAGAAACAGAGTGACATATGGCGAGAGAGGACCGGAGCGAGAAACAGAGTGACATATGGCGAGAGAGGACCGGAGCGAGAAACGGAGTGACATATGGCGAGAGAGGACCGGAGCGAGAAACAGAGTGACAGATGGCGAGAGAGGACCGGAGCGAGAAACAGAGTGACATATGGCGAGAGAGGACCGGAGCGAGAAACAGAGTGACATATGGCGAGAGAGGACCGGAGCGAGAAACAGAGTGACATATGGCGAGAGAGGACCGGAGCAAGAAACAGAGTGACATATGGCGAGAGAGGACCGGAGCGAGAAACGGAGTGACATATGGCGAGAGAGGACCGGAGCGAGAAACAGAGTGACAGATGGCGAGAGAGGACCGGAGCGAGAAACAGAGTGACATATGGCGAGAGTGACATATGGCGAGAGAGGACCGGAGCGAGAAACAGAGTGACATATGGCGAGAGAGGACCGGAGCGAGAAACAGAGTGACATATGGCGAGAGTGACATATGGCGAGAGAGGACCGGAGCGAGAAACAGAGTGGCATATGGCGAGAGAGGACCGGAGCGAGAAACAGAGTGACATATGGCGAGAGAGGACCGGAGCGAGAAACAGAGTGACATATGGCGAGAGAGGACCGGAGCGAGAAACGGAGTGACATATGGCGAGAGAGGACCGGAGCGAGAAACAGAGTGACAGATGGCGAGAGAGGACCGGAGCGAGAAACAGAGTGACATATGGCGAGAGTGACATATGGCGAGAGAGGACCGGAGCGAGAAACAGAGTGACATATGGCGAGAGAGGACCGGAGCGAGAAACAGAGTGACATATGGCGAGAGAGGACCGGAGCGAGAACGGGAGTGACATATGGCGAGAGAGGACCGGAGCGAGAAACAGAGTGACACATGGCGAGAGAGGACCGGAGCGAGAAACAGAGTGACATATGGCGAGAGTGACATATGGCGAGAGAGGACCGGAGCGAGAAACAGAGTGACATATGGCGAGAGAGGACCGGAGCGAGAAACAGAGTGACATATGGCGAGAGAGGACCGGAGCGAGAAACAGAGTGACATATGACGAGAGAGGACCGGAGCGAGAAACAGAGTGACAGATGGCGAGAGAGGACCGGAGCGAGAAACAGAGTGACATATGGCGAGAGAGGACCGGAGCGAGAAACAGAGTGACATATGGCGAGAGAGGACCGGAGCGAGAAACAGAGTGACATATGGCGAGAGAGGACCGGAGCGAGAAACAGAGTGACATATGGCGAGAGAGGACCGGAGCGAGAAACAGAGTGACATATGGCGAGAGAGGACCGGAGCGAGAAACAGAGTGACATATGGCGAGAGAGGACTGGAGCGAGAAACAGAGTGACATATGGCGAGAGAGGACCGGAGCGAGAAACAGAGTGACAGATGGCGAGAGAGGACCGGAGCGAGAAACAGAGTGACATATGGCGAGAGAGGACCGGAGCGAGAAACAGAGTGACATATGGCGAGAGAGGACCGGAGCGAGAAACAGAGTGACATATGGCGAGAGAGGACCGAAGCGAGAAACAGAAGATAAGTATTGATAGAATATTCCTGAAACTTTCAGGAAGTTCCAGGAATATTCTATCAATACTTATCCTTATTACCACCAAACTGCAATTTTGTCAACATATTTTATTCTTACCAACATATTATACAATTATTAGGGACATTTCTAGCCAAAAATCGCATGTAAAAGTTGTGTAGTTTTCAAAACTTTCAGAATCTTTCAGAAACGTTTCAGCGAATCCTTCGTAAAAACGGCTAGTGTTGAAAGGGTAATGAGACTGATCCTTTTGATGAATACGCATCAGTGCTTGAGTGCCCAGGCTTAAAAGTAGTCGGGGATTTCACGTGGGTCAATGCTAAATAGTTTAGGCTCCAGAGTTCACGTTGACATTTTATTTAACAAAAAAAATCGTGAATAACTTTTTATCAGTTGAACATAGATCAATAATTTTAACACTATCGTGTTGGTCTCGTCAATACGCTTCGAAACATATCCCGCGCACTGCAGGGGGGGTTGATTTCCGCCCCCCCCCCCCCCCTCAGGTTTTTCAAAGATAGCGAGAAAAAAACGGCGGTGCGCAGCGCCGCCGGGTTTTGGCACACCTGTTAGGACATCAATTGCGCACACTTTAAAAAAAAATAACCTCGGGTCATCTCAGGTCAAGTCACCAGACCAGGTCAAGTGACCTCACCTCCAAAAATGTTTGCAGTTGTGCCAAAGCCAGATTGTTTCATCGATTCGTTTGTCTCTGTAAATGGGGAAATGGGTAAATGGGGAAATATACAAATGCTTCCTATTTCAAGGATATGCATGATATTGGTCCAATTACTTCTGGATCATGTTATTATAGGATATTCTTGATGATCCAAATGTAAGTTTTGTTCAATGACCCCTATTGGGTCATTTGAGGTCATGCGAGGTCACCATCACTTTTGTGTCCATAACTCCCGACATAATGAAGATAGAGAAGTAAAACAGACATCAATGTGTTTGTCTCGTCGAGACACGTCTTTCCATATGCAACATGCTACTTGGGTCACCTTGACTTGAGGTAAAAATTTTAAGTTAATTTAACAAGGTCACCATGTATACCATTCGAAGCGCCTTGACAAGATACACACAATGGCGTAAACAGTGTTCTGTTATCCCTATTAAGTAAAAAGTAAATAGCGAAAAACGAGTAGCAAAAAAACGGTATTTTTCCCTTTTTTGACCTCTGGAGCCTCAAATGTTGACCTGAGATCAAATTTGAGGACACTTCTTCGATTCCAAATTTCACTGGCTGGCGTTTGTTTTTTTCCGTTTGTTTCTAACTAGCATAGTTTCTGAGATATATGGGAATTTCTGGAGCGATGTCCTAAGACAGGAAAAACTGGGAAATTTGACATTTGATGACCTCTGGTGACCTCAATTTTGACTTGACCTAAAACAAAACTGAATACTTTCGATAGAACATGTATCAAGCTATCAAATGCCGTTTTCCGCTTCTCGCTACGTAGCGTAGTTTTCGAGATCTCAGTGGGGGGGGGGGGCGGAAAGCAACCCCCTGCAGTTCGTGTTCGGCGCAAAGCCCCTGCAGTACGCGGGATATTAATGGTGTACTGGTTAGGTCAATTTCAAAATTTGACCTCAGGTCAAGGTCATTTGGTGACCCAGGTATGTCATTTTGCATTTGGGGCGATGCATCTGGACGAGACAAACACATTGGTGCCATTCGCACGTCTCTATCTATATTATATCAAGAGTTATTGACAAAAAAAGGTTGCCGGCAATGCGCCACCAACAGACTGTTCCAGACTACACATTCTTGCAAAACACGGGAAAAGGTTCAAACTTCTGAACTTTTTTGCATGATTGCGTACTTGCGTCATTGCGTATTTTGCAGAATTGCGTACTTCCGTCCTGCGTCTTTTGCAAGTTTGCGTGATATTTCATGCGGACTTTGCGTACTGTTCCAGTGTAGCTCAGTCAATGCATTTTCTATCAGCTGAACATTTTCAGACTACGCAAAAGACGGAAACTTGAAACCGTGCGTACTTTGCGTACTATCACGCATAGTGCAGCCTGGGCTTTTACGCTGTCATATCACATTGTCGAGCAATTGTCGGCGGCGGTGCCCGTAGTATCCATCAGCGTCCCTCTCTCTCGGAGGAGCGGAGCAGGACTGGGGCGGAGGCTTCTCCGGCCGGCTGGTCCCCGGAGAACAGAGGTCGGTAATGCGAGGCGACGACGGTCCGGCGACGACGGTCTGGTGGCTGGTCTGTCAGCTGGTCTGTCGGGGAGTGGAGAGCACTGGTCTGTCAGCGATACAGGGGGAGTGGAGAGCACTGGTCTGTCAGCGATACAGGGGGAGTGGAGAGCACTGGTCTGTCGTCAGAGACACGGGGAGTGGAGAGCACTGGTCTGTCAGCGATACAGGGGGAGTGGAGAGCACTGGTCTGTCAGCGATACAGGGGGAGTGGAGACCACTGGTCTGTCAGCGATACAGGGGGAGTGGAGAGCACTGGTCTGTCAGAAACACGGGGAGTGGAGAGCACTGGTCTGTCAGCGATACAGGGGGAGTGGAGAGCACTGGTCTGTCAGCGATACAGGGGGAGTGGAGACCACTGGTCTGTCAGCGATACAGGGGGAGTGGAGAGCGCTGGTCTGTCAGAAACACGGGGAGTGGAGAGTACTGGTCTGTCAGAGACAGGGGGAGTGGAGAGCACTGGTCTGTCAGAAACACGGGGAGTGGAGAGCACTGGTCTGTCAGCGATACAGGGGGAGTGGAGAGCACTGGTCTGTCAGCGATACAGGGGGAGTGGAGAGCACTGGTCTGTCAGCGATACAGGGGGAGTGGAGAGCACTGGTCTGTCAGCGATAGTGGAGAGCACTGGTCTGTCAGAAACACGGGGAGTGGAGAACACTGGTCTGTCAGCGATACAGGGGGAGTGGAGAGCACTGGTCTGTCAGCGATACGGGGGGAGTGGAGAGCACTGGTCTGTCAGCGATACAGGGGGAGTGGAGAGCACTGGTCTGTCAGAAACACAGGGGGAGTGGAGAGCACTGGTCTGTCAGAGACACAGGGGGAGTGGAGAGCACTGGTCTGTCAGCGATACAGGGGGAGTGGAGAGCACTGGTCTGTCAGCGATACAGGGGGAGTGGAGAGCACTGGTCTGTCAGCGATACAGGGGGAGTGGAGAGCGCTGGTCTGTCAGAGACACGGGGAGTGGAGAACACTGGTCTGTCAGCGATACAGGGGGAGTGGAGAGCACTGGTCTGTCAGCGATACAGGGGGAGTGGAGAGCACTGGTCTGTCAGAAACACAGGGGGAGTGGAGAGCACTGGTCTGTCAGAGACACAGGGGGAGTGGAGAGCACTGGTCTGTCAGCGATACAGGGGGAGTGGAGAGCACTGGTCTGTCAGCGATACAGGGGGAGTGGAGAGCACTGGTCTGTCAGCGATACAGGGGGAGTGGAGAGCGCTGGTCTGTCAGAGACACGGGGAGTGGAGAACACTGGTCTGTCAGCGATACAGGGGGAGTGGAGACCACTGGTCTGTCAGCGATACAGGGGGAGTGGAGAGCACTGGTCTGTCAGCGATACAGGGGGAGTGGAGAGCACTGGTCTGTCAGCGATACAGGGGGAGTGGAGAGCACTGGTCTGTCAGCGATACAGGGGGAGTGGAGAGCACTGGTCTGTCAGCGATACAGGGGGAGTGGAGAGCACTGGTCTGTCAGCGATACAGGGGGAGTGGAGACCACTGGTCTGTCAGAAACACGGGGAGTGGAGAGCACTGGTCTGTCAGAGACACGGGGAGTGGAGAGCGCTGGTCTGTCAGAGACACGGGGAGTGGAGAGCACTGGTCTGTCAGCGATACAGGGGGAGTGGAGAGCACTGGTCTGTCAGAAACACGGGGAGTGGAGAGCACTGGTCTGTCAGCGATACAGGGGGAGTGGAGAGCACTGGTCTGTCAGCGATACAGGGGGAGTGGAGAGCACTGGTCTGTCAGCGATACAGGGGGAGTGGAGAGCACTGGTCTGTCAGCGATACAGGGGGAGTGGAGAGCGCTGGTCTGTCAGCGATACAGGGGGAGTGGAGAGCACTGGTCTGTCAGCGATACAGGGGGAGTGGAGAGCACTGGTCTGTCAGCGATACAGGGGGAGTGGAGAGCACTGGTCTGTCAGCGATACAGGGGGAGTGGAGAGCACTGGTCTGTCAGCGATACAGGGGGAGTGGAGAACACTGGTCTGTCGTCAGAGACACGGAGAGTGGAGAGCACTGGTCTGTCAGAGACACGGGGAGTGAAGAGCACTGGTCTGTCAGAGACACGGGGAGTGGAGAACACTGGTCTGTCAGAAACACGGGGAGTGGAGAGCACTGGTCTGTCAGCGATACAGGGGGAGTGGAGAGCACTGGTCTGTCAGAAACACGGGGAGTGGAGAGCACTGGTCTGTCAGCGATACAGGGGGAGTGGAGTGCACTGGTCTGTCAGCGATACAGGGGGAGTGGAGAGCACTGGTCTGTCAGCGATACAGGGGGAGTGGAGAGCACTGGTCTGTCAGAAACACGGGGAGTGGAGAGCACTGGTCTGTCAGCGATACAGGGGGAGTGGAGAGCACTGGTCTGTCAGCGATACAGGGGGAGTGGAGAGCACTGGTCTGTCAGCGATACAGGGGGAGTGGAGAACACTGGTCTGTCGTCAGAGACACGGGGAGTGGAGAGCACTGGTCTGTCAGAGACACGGGGAGTGAAGAGCACTGGTCTGTCAGAGACACGGGGAGTGGAGAACACTGGTCTGTCAGAAACACGGGGAGTGGAGAGCACTGGTCTGTCAGCGATACAGGGGGAGTGGAGAGCACTGGTCTGTCAGAAACACGGGGAGTGGAGAGCACTGGTCTGTCAGCGATACAGGGGGAGTGGAGTGCACTGGTCTGTCAGCGATACAGGGGGAGTGGAGAGCACTGGTCTGTCAGCGATACAGGGGGAGTGGAGAGCACTGGTCTGTCAGAAACACGGGGAGTGGAGAGCACTGGTCTGTCAGCGATACAGGGGGAGTGGAGAGCACTGGTCTGTCAGAAACACGGGGAGTGGAGAGCACTGGTCTGTCAGCGATACAGGGGGAGTGGAGAGCACTGGTCTGTCAGCGATACAGGGGGAGTGGAGAGCACTGGTCTGTCAGAAACACGGGGAGTGGAGAGCACTGGTCTGTCAGCGATACAGGGGAAGTGGAGAGCACTGGTCTGTCAGCGATACAGGGGGAGTGGAGAGCACTGGTCTGTCAGCGATACAGGGGGAGTGGAGAGCACTGGTCTGTCAGCGATACAGGGGGAGTGGAGAGCGCTGGTCTGTCAGCGATACAGGGGGAGTGGAGAGCACTGGTCTGTCAGCGATACAGGGGGAGTGGAGAGCACTGGTCTGTCAGCGATACAGGGGGAGTGGAGAGCACTGGTCTGTCAGCGATACAGGGGGAGTGGAGAGCACTGGTCTGTCAGCGATACAGGGGGAGTGGAGAACACTGGTCTGTCGTCAGAGACACGGGGAGTGGAGAGCACTGGTCTGTCAGAGACACGGGGAGTGAAGAGCACTGGTCTGTCAGAGACACGGGGAGTGGAGAACACTGGTCTGTCAGAAACACGGGGAGTGGAGAGCACTGGTCTGTCAGCGATACAGGGGGAGTGGAGAGCACTGGTCTGTCAGAAACACGGGGAGTGGAGAGCACTGGTCTGTCAGCGATACAGGGGGAGTGGAGTGCACTGGTCTGTCAGCGATACAGGGGGAGTGGAGAGCACTGGTCTGTCAGCGATACAGGGGGAGTGGAGAGCACTGGTCTGTCAGAAACACGGGGAGTGGAGAGCACTGGTCTGTCAGCGATACAGGGGGAGTGGAGAGCACTGGTCTGTCAGCGATACAGGGGGAGTGGAGAGCACTGGTCTGTCAGCGATACAGGGGGAGTGGAGAACACTGGTCTGTCGTCAGAGACACGGGGAGTGGAGAGCACTGGTCTGTCAGAGACACGGGGAGTGAAGAGCACTGGTCTGTCAGAGACACGGGGAGTGGAGAACACTGGTCTGTCAGAAACACGGGGAGTGGAGAGCACTGGTCTGTCAGCGATACAGGGGGAGTGGAGAGCACTGGTCTGTCAGAAACACGGGGAGTGGAGAGCACTGGTCTGTCAGCGATACAGGGGGAGTGGAGTGCACTGGTCTGTCAGCGATACAGGGGGAGTGGAGAGCACTGGTCTGTCAGCGACACAGGGGGAGTGGAGAGCACTGGTCTGTCAGAAACACGGGGAGTGGAGAGCACTGGTCTGTCAGCGATACAGGGGGAGTGGAGAGCACTGATCTGTCAGAAACACGGGGAGTGGAGAGCACTGGTCTGTCAGCGATACAGGGGGAGTGGAGAGCACTGGTCTGTCAGAAACACGGGGAGTGGAGAGCACTGGTCTGTCAGAAACACGGGGAGTGGAGAGCACTGGTCTGTCAGCGATACAGGGGGAGTGGAGAGCACTGGTCTGTCAGAAACACGGGGAGTGGAGAGCACTGGTCTGTCAGCGATACAGGGGGAGTGGAGAGCACTGGTCTGTCAGCGATACAGGGGGAGTGGAGAGCACTGGTCTGTCAGCGATACAGGGGGAGTGGAGAGCACTGGTCTGTCAGCGATACAGGGGGAGTGGAGAGCACTGGTCTGTCAGAAACACGGGGAGTGGAGAGCACTGGTCTGTCAGCGATACAGGGGGAGTGGAGAACACTGGTCTGTCAGCGATACAGGGGGAGTGGAGAGCACTGGTCTGTCAGCGATACAGGGGGAGTGGAGAGCACTGGTCTGTCAGAAACACGGGGAGTGGAGAGCACTGGTCTGTCAGCGATACAGGGAGTGGAGAGCACTGGTCTGTCAGAGACACGGGGAGTGGAGAGCACTGGTCTGTCAGCGATACAGGGTGAGTGGGGAGCACTGGTCTGTCAGCGATACAGGGGGAGTGGAGAGCACTGGTCTGTCAGCGATACAGGGGGAGTGGAGAGCACTGGTCTGTCAGCGATACAGGGGGAGTGGAGAGCACTGGTCTGTCAGAAACACGGGGAGTGGAGAGCACTGGTCTGTCAGAGACACGGGGAGTGGAGAGCACTGGTCTGTCAGAGACACGGGGAGTGGAGAGCACTGGTCTGTCAGAGACACGGGGAGTGGAGAGCACTGGTCTGTCAGCGATACAGGGGGAGTGGAGAGCACTGGTCTGTCAGCGATACAGGGGGAGTGGAGAGCACTGGTCTGTCAGCGATACAGGGGGAGTGGAGAGCACTGGTCTGTCAGAAACACGGGGAGTGGAGAGCACTGGTCTGTCAGAGACACGGGGAGTGGAGAGCACTGGTCTGTCAGCGATACAGGGGGAGTGGAGAGCACTGGTCTGTCAGAAACACGGGGAGTGGAGAGCACTGGTCTGTCAGCGATACAGGGGGAGTGGAGAGCACTGGTCTGTCAGAAACACGGGGAGTGGAGAGCACTGGTCTGTCAGAGACACGGGGAGTGGAGAGCACTGGTCTGTCAGAGACACGGGGAGTGGAGAGCGCTGGTCTGTCAGCGATACAGGGGGAGTGGAGAGCACTGGTCTGTCAGAAACACGGGGAGTGGAGAGCACTGGTCTGTCAGAGACACGGGGAGTGGAGAGCGCTGGTCTGTCAGAGACACGGGGAGTGGAGAGCACTGGTCTGTCAGCGATACAGGGGGAGTGGAGAGCACTGGTCTGTCAGCGATACAGGGGGAGTGGAGAGCACTGGTCTGTCAGAAACACGGGGAGTGGAGAGCACTGGTCTGTCAGAGACACGGGGAGTGGAGAGCGCTGGTCTGTCAGAGACACGGGGAGTGGAGAGCACTGGTCTGTCAGAAACACGGGGAGTGGAGAGCACTGGTCTGTCAGAGACACGGGGAGTGGAGAGCACTGGTCTGTCAGCGATACAGGGGGAGTGGAGAGCACTGGTCTGTCAGAAACACGGGGAGTGGAGAACACTGGTCTGTCAGAGACACGGGGAGTGGAGAGCACTGGTCTGTCAGCGATACAGGGGGAGTGGAGAGCACTGGTCTGTCAGAAACACGGGGAGTGGAGAGCACTGGTCTGTCAGCGATACAGGGGGAGTGGAGAGCACTGGTCTGTCAGAGACACGGGGAGTGGAGAGCACTGGTCTGTCAGAGACACGGGGAGTGGAGAGCACTGGTCTGTCAGAAACACGGGGAGTGGAGAGCACTGGTCTGTCAGAAACACGGGGAGTGGAGAGCACTGGTCTGTCAGAGACACGGGGAGTGGAGAGCACTGGTCTGTCAGAGACACGGGGAGTGGAGAACACTGGTCTGTCAGCGATACAGGGGGAGTGGAGAGCACTGGTCTGTCAGAAACACGGGGAGTGGAGAGCACTGGTCTGTCAGAGACACGGGGAGTGGAGAGCACTGGTCTGTCAGAGACACGGGGAGTGGAGAACACTGGTCTGTCAGCGATACAGGGGGAGTGGAGAGCACTGGTCTGTCAGAAACACGGGGAGTGGAGAGCACTGGTCTGTCAGAGACACGGGGAATGGAGAGCGCTGGTCTGTCAGAGACACGGGGAGTGGAGAGCACTGGTCTGTCAGAAACACGGGGAGTGGAGAGCACTGGTCTGTCGTCAGAGACACGGGGAGTGGAGAACACTGGTCTGTCAGAGACACGGGCAGTGGAGAGCACTGGTCTGTCGTCAGAGACACGGGGAGTGGAGAACACTGGTCTTTCAGAGACACGGGGAGTGGAGAGCACTGGTCTGTCGTCAGAGACACGGGGAGTGGAGAGCACTGGTCTGTCAGCGATACAGGGGGAGTGGAGAGCACTGGTCTGTCAGAAACACGGGGAGTGGAGAACACTGGTCTGTCAGCGATACAGGGGGAGTGGAGAGCACTGGTCTGTCAGAGACACGGGGAGTGGAGAGCACTGGTCTGTCAGCGATACAGGGGGAGTGGAGAGCACTGTTCTGGCAGAGACACGGGGAGTGGAGAGACTGGTCTGTCAGAGACACGGGGAGTGGAGAACACTGGTCTGTCAGCGATACAGGGGGAGTGGAGAGCACTGGACTGTCAGAGACACGGGGAGTGGAGAGCACTGGTCTGTCAGCGATACAGGGGGAGTGGAGAGCACTGGTCTGTCAGAGACACGGGGAGTGAAGAGCACTGGTCTGTCGTCAGAGACACGGGGAGTGGAGAGCGCTGGTCTGTCAGAGACACGGGGAGTGGAGAGCACTGGTCTGTCAGAGACACGGGGAGTGGAGAGCACTGGTCTGTCAGAGACACGGGGAGTGGAGAGCACTGGGCTGGCAGAGACACGGGGAGTGGAGACCACTGGTCTGTCAGCGATACAGGGGGAGTGGAGAGCACTGGTCTGTCAGAGACACGGGGAGTGGAGAGCACTGGTCTGTCGTGAGCGAAACGGGGAGTGGAGAGCACTGGTCTGCCAGAGACACGGGGAGTGGAGAGCGCTGGTCTGTCAGAGACACGGGGAGTGGAGAGCACTGGTCTGTCAGAGACACGGGGAGTGGAGAGCACTGGTCTGTCAGAGACACGGGGAGTGGAGAGCAATGGTCTGTCAGAGACACGGGGAGTGGAGAGCACTGGTCTGTCAGAGACACGGGGAGTGGAGAGCACTGGTCTGTCAGCGATACAGGGGGAGTGGAGAGCACTGGTCTGTCAGAGACACGGGGAGTGGAGAGCACTGGTCTGTCGTCAGAGACACGGGGAGTGGAGAGCGCTGGTCTGTCAGAGACACGGGGAGTGGAGAGCACTGGTCTGTCAGAGACACGGGGAGTGGAGAGCACTGGTCTGTCAGAGACACGGGGAGTGGAGAGCACTGGTCTCTCAGAGACACGGGGAGTGGAGAGCACTGGTCTGTCAGAGACACGGGGAGTGGAGAGCACTGGTCTGTCGTCAGAGACACGGGGAGTGGAGAGCACTGGTCTGTCAGCGATACAGGGGGAGTGGAGAGCACTGGTCTGTCAGAGACACGGGGAGTGGAGAGCACTGGTCTGTCGTCAGAGACACGGGGAGTGGAGAGCACTGGTCTGTCTGTCAGCGATACAGGGGGAGTGGAGAGCACTGGTCTGTCAGAGACACGGGGAGTGGAGAGCACTGGTCTGTCTGTCAGCGATACAGGGGGAGTGGAGAGCACTGGTCTGTCAGAGACACGGGGAGTGGAGAGCACTGGTCTGTCAGAAACACGGGGAGTGGAGAGCACTGGTCTGTCAGAAACACGGGGAGTGGAGAGCACTGGTCTGTCAGAGACACGGGGAGTGGAGAGCACTGGTCTGTCAGAGACACGGGGAGTGGAGAACACTGGTCTGTCAGCGATACAGGGGGAGTGGAGAGCACTGGTCTGTCAGAAACACGGGGAGTGGAGAGCACTGGTCTGTCAGAGACACGGGGAGTGGAGAGCACTGGTCTGTCAGAGACACGGGGAGTGGAGAACACTGGTCTGTCAGCGATACAGGGGGAGTGGAGAGCACTGGTCTGTCAGAAACACGGGGAGTGGAGAGCACTGGTCTGTCAGAGACACGGGGAATGGAGAGCGCTGGTCTGTCAGAGACACGGGGAGTGGAGAGCACTGGTCTGTCAGAAACACGGGGAGTGGAGAGCACTGGTCTGTCGTCAGAGACACGGGGAGTGGAGAACACTGGTCTGTCAGAGACACGGGCAGTGGAGAGCACTGGTCTGTCGTCAGAGACACGGGGAGTGGAGAACACTGGTCTTTCAGAGACACGGGGAGTGGAGAGCACTGGTCTGTCGTCAGAGACACGGGGAGTGGAGAGCACTGGTCTGTCAGCGATACAGGGGGAGTGGAGAGCACTGGTCTGTCAGAAACACGGGGAGTGGAGAACACTGGTCTGTCAGCGATACAGGGGGAGTGGAGAGCACTGGTCTGTCAGAGACACGGGGAGTGGAGAGCACTGGTCTGTCAGCGATACAGGGGGAGTGGAGAGCACTGTTCTGGCAGAGACACGGGGAGTGGAGAGACTGGTCTGTCAGAGACACGGGGAGTGGAGAACACTGGTCTGTCAGCGATACAGGGGGAGTGGAGAGCACTGGACTGTCAGAGACACGGGGAGTGGAGAGCACTGGTCTGTCAGCGATACAGGGGGAGTGGAGAGCACTGGTCTGTCAGAGACACGGGGAGTGAAGAGCACTGGTCTGTCGTCAGAGACACGGGGAGTGGAGAGCGCTGGTCTGTCAGAGACACGGGGAGTGGAGAGCACTGGTCTGTCAGAGACACGGGGAGTGGAGAGCACTGGTCTGTCAGAGACACGGGGAGTGGAGAGCACTGGGCTGGCAGAGACACGGGGAGTGGAGACCACTGGTCTGTCAGCGATACAGGGGGAGTGGAGAGCACTGGTCTGTAAGAGACACGGGGAGTGGAGAGCACTGGTCTGTCGTGAGCGAAACGGGGAGTGGAGAGCACTGGTCTGCCAGAGACACGGGGAGTGGAGAGCGCTGGTCTGTCAGAGACACGGGGAGTGGAGAGCACTGGTCTGTCAGAGACACGGGGAGTGGAGAGCACTGGTCTGTCAGAGACACGGGGAGTGGAGAGCAATGGTCTGTCAGAGACACGGGGAGTGGAGAGCACTGGTCTGTCAGAGACACGGGGAGTGGAGAGCACTGGTCTGTCAGCGATACAGGGGGAGTGGAGAGCACTGGTCTGTCAGAGACACGGGGAGTGGAGAGCACTGGTCTGTCGTCAGAGACACGGGGAGTGGAGAGCGCTGGTCTGTCAGAGACACGGGGAGTGGAGAGCACTGGTCTGTCAGAGACACGGGGAGTGGAGAGCACTGGTCTGTCAGAGACACGGGGAGTGGAGAGCACTGGTCTCTCAGAGACACGGGGAGTGGAGAGCACTGGTCTGTCAGAGACACGGGGAGTGGAGAGCACTGGTCTGTCGTCAGAGACACGGGGAGTGGAGAGCACTGGTCTGTCAGCGATACAGGGGGAGTGGAGAGCACTGGTCTGTCAGAGACACGGGGAGTGGAGAGCACTGGTCTGTCGTCAGAGACACGGGGAGTGGAGAGCACTGGTCTGTCTGTCAGCGATACAGGGGGAGTGGAGAGCACTGGTCTGTCAGAGACACGGGGAGTGGAGAGCACTGGTCTGTCTGTCAGCGATACAGGGGGAGTGGAGAGCACTGGTCTGTCAGAGACACGGGGTGTGGAGAACACTGGTCTGTCAGAGACACGGGGAGTGTAGAGCACTGGTCTGTCAGAGACAGGGGGAGTGGAGAGCACTGGTCTATCGTCAGAAACACGGAGAGTGGAGAGCAATGGTCTGTCGTCAGAGACACGGGGAGTGGAGAGCACTGGTCTGTCAGCGATACAGGGGGAGTGGAGAGCACTGGTCTGTCAGAGACACGGGGAGTGGAGAACACTAGTCTGTCAGCGATAAAGGGGGAGTGGAGAGCACTGGTCTGTCAGAGACACGGGGAGTGGAGAGCACTGGTCTGTCAGCGATGCAGGGGGAGTGGAGAGCACTGGTCTGTCGTCAGAGACACGGGGAGTGGAGAGCGCTGGTCTGTCAGAGACACGGGGAGTGGAGAGCACTGGTCTGTCAGAGACACGGGGAGTGGAGAGCACTGGTCTGTCAGAGACACGGGGAGTGGAGAGCACTGGTCTGTCAGAGACACGGGGAGTGGAGATCACTGGTCTGTCAGAGACACGGGGAGTGGAGAGCACTGGTCTGTCAGAGACACGGGGAGTGGAGAGCACTGGTCTGTCAGAGACACGGGGAGTGGAGAGCACTGGTCTGTCAGCGATACAGGGGGAGTGGAGAGCACTGGTCTGTCAGAGACACGGGGAGTGGAGAGCACTGGTCTGTCGTCAGAGACACGGGGAGTGGAGAGCGCTGGTCTGTCAGAGACACGGGGAGTGGAGAGCACTGGTCTGTCAGAGACACGGGGAGTGGAGAGCACTGGTCTGTCAGAGACACGAGGAGTGGAGAGCACTGGTCTGTCAGAGACACGGGGAGTGGAGAGCACTGGTCTGTCAGAGACACGGGGAGTGGAGAGCACTGGTCTGTCAGAGACACGGGGAGTGGAGAGCACTGGTCTGTCAGAGACACGAGGAGTGGAGAGCACTGGTCTGTCAGAGATACGGGGAGTAGAGAACACTGGTCTGTCAGAGACACGGGGAGTGGAGAACACTGGTCTGTCAGCGATACAGGGAGAGTGGAGAGCACTGGTCTGTCAGAGACACGGGGAGTGGAGAGCACTGGTCTGTCAGCGATACAGGGGGAGTGGAGAGCACTGTTCTGGCAGAGACACGGGGAGTGGAGAGCACTGGTCTGTCAGAGACACGGGGAGTGGAGAACACCGGTCTGTCAGCGATACAGGGGGAGTGGAGAGCACTGGTCTGTCAGAGACACGGGGAGTGGAGAGCACTTGTCTGTCAGCGATACAGGGGGAGTGGAGAGCACTGGTCTGTCCGATACACGGGGAGTGGAGAGCACTGGTCTGTCCGATACACGGGGAGTGGAGAGCACTGGTCTGTCGTCAGAGACACGGGGAGTGGAGAGCACTGGTCTGTCAGAGACACGGGGAGTGGAGAGCACTGGTCTGTCAGAGACACGGGGAGTGGAGAGCACTGGTCTGTCAGAGACACGGGGAGTGGAGAGCACTGGGCTGGCAGAGACACGGGGAGTGGAGACCACTGGTCTGTCAGCGATACAGGGGGAGTGGGGAGCACTGGTCTGTCAGAGACACGGGGAGTGGAGAGCACTGGTCTGTCGTGAGCGACACGGGGAGTGGAGAGCACTGATCTGCCAGAGACACGGGGAGTGGAGAGCGCTGGTCTGTCAGAGACACGGGGAGTGGAGAGCACTGGTCTGTCAGAGACACGGGGAGTGGAGAGCACTGGTCTGTCAGAGACACGGGGAGTGGAGAGCACTGGTCTGTCAGAGACATGGGGAGTGGAGAGCACTGGTCTGTCAGAGACACGGTGAGTGGAGAGCACTGGTCTGTCAGCGATACAGGGGGAGTGGAGAGCACTGGTCTGTCAGAAACACGGGGAGTGGAGAGCACTGGTCTGTCAGAGACACGGGGAGTGGAGAGCGCTGGTCTGTCAGAGACACGGGGAGTGGAGAGCACTGGTCTGTCAGAAACACGGGGAGTGGAGAGCACTGGTCTGTCGTCAGAGACACGGGGAGTGGAGAACACTGGTCTGTCAGAGACACGGGGAGTGGAGAGCACTGGTCTGTCGTCAGAGACACGGGGAGTGGAGAACACTGGTCTGTCAGAGACACGGGGAGTGGAGAGCACTGGTCTGTCGTCAGAGACACGGGGAGTGGAGAGCACTGGTCTGTCAGCGATACAGGGGGAGTGGAGAGCACTGGTCTGTCAGAAACACGGGGAGTGGAGAACACTGGTCTGTCAGCGATACAGGGGGAGTGGAGAGCACTGGTCTGTCAGAGACACGGGGAGTGGAGAGCACTGGTCTGTCAGCGATACAGGGGGAGTGGAGAGCACTGTTCTGGCAGAGACACGGGGAGTGGAGAGACTGGTCTGTCAGAGACACGGGGAGTGGAGAACACTGGTCTGTCAGCGATACAGGGGGAGTGGAGAGCACTGGACTGTCAGAGACACGGGGAGTGGAGAGCACTGGTCTGTCAGCGATACAGGGGGAGTGGAGAGCACTGGTCTGTCAGAGACACGGGGAGTGAAGAGCACTGGTCTGTCGTCAGAGACACGGGGAGTGGAGAGCGCTGGTCTGTCAGAGACACGGGGAGTGGAGAGCACTGGTCTGCCAGAGACACGGGGAGTGGAGAGCGCTAGTCTGTCAGAGACACGGGGAGTGGAGAGCACTGGTCTGTCAGAGACACGGGGAGTGGAGAGCACTGGTCTGTCAGTGACACGGGGAGTGGAGAGCAATGGTCTGTCAGAGACACGGGGAGTGGAGAGCACTGGTCTGTCAGAGACACGGGGAGTGGAGAGCACTGGTCTGTCAGCGATACAGGGGGAGTGGAGAGCACTGTTCTGGCAGAGACACGGGGAGTGAAGAGCACTGGTCTGTCAGAGACACGGGGAGTGGAGAACACCGGTCTGTCAGCGATACAGGGGGAGTGGAGAGCACTGGTCTGTCAGAGACACGGGGAGTGGAGAGCACTTGTCTGTCAGCGATACAGGGGGAGTGGAGAGCACTGGTCTGTCCGATACACGGGGAGTGGAGAGCACTGGTCTGTCGTCAGAGACACGGGGAGTGGAGAGCGCTGGTCTGTCAGAAACACGGGGAGTGGAGAGCACTGGTCTGTCAGAGACACGGTGAGTGGAGAGCACTGGTCTGTCAGAGACACGGGGAGTGGAGAGCACTGGTCTGTCAGAGACACGGGGAGTGGAGAGCACTGGGCTGGCAGAGACACGGGGAGTGGAGACCACTGGTCTGTCAGCGATACAGGGGGAGTGGGGAGCACTGGTCTGTCAGAGACACGGGGAGTGGAGAGCACTGGTCTGTCGTGAGCGACACGGGGAGTGGAGAGCACTGATCTGCCAGAGACACGGGGAGTGGAGAGCGCTGGTCTGTCAGAGACACGGGGAGTGGAGAGCACTGGTCTGTCAGAGACACGGGGAGTGGAGAGCACTGGTCTGTCAGAGACACGGGGAGTGGAGAGCACTGGTCTGTCAGAGACATGGGGAGTGGAGAGCACTGGTCTGTCAGAGACACGGTGAGTGGAGAGCACTGGTCTGTCAGCGATACAGGGGGAGTGGAGAGCACTGGTCTGTCAGAGATACGGGGAGTGGAGAGCACTGGTCTGTCGTCAGAGACACGGGGAGTGGAGAGCGCTGGTCTGTCAGAGACACGGGGAGTGGAGAGCACTGGTCTGTCAGAGACACGGGGAGTGGAGAGCACTGGTCTGTCAGAGACACGGGGAGTGGAGAGCACTGGTCTGTCAGAGACACGGGGAGTGGAGAGTATTGGTCTGTCGTGAGCGACACGGGTATTGGAGAGCACTGGTATGTCAGAGACACGGGGAGTGGAGAGCACTGGTCTGTCGTCAGAGACACGGGGAGTGGAGAGCACTGGTCTGTCTGTCAGCGATACAGGGGGAGTGGAGAGCACTGGTCTGTCAGAGACACGGGGAGTGGAGAGCACTGGTCTGTCAGAGACACGGGGAGTGGAGATCAGTGGTCTGTCAGAGACACGGGGAGTGGAGAGCACTGGTCTATCGTCAGAAACACGGGGAGTGGAGAGCACTGGTCTGTCGTCAGAGACACGGGGAGTGGAGAGCACTGGTCTGTCAGCGATACAGGGAGAGTGGAGAGCACTGGTCTGTCAGAGACACGGGGAGTGGAGAACACTGGTCTGTCAGCGATACAGGGGGAGTGGAGAGCACTGGTCTGTCAGAAACACGGGGAGTGGAGAGCACTGGTCTGTCGTCAGTGACACGGGGAGTGGAGAGCACTGGTCTGTCAGAGACACGGGGAGTGGAGAGCACTGGTCTGTCAGAGACACGGGGAGTGGAGAGCACTGGTCTGTCGTGAGCGACACGGGGAGTGGAGAGCACTGGTCTGTCAGAGACATGGGGAGTGGAGAGCACTGGTCTGTCAGAAACACGGGGAGTGGAGCACTGGTATGTCAGAAACACGGGGAGTGGAGAGTACTGGTCTGTCGTGAGCGACACGGGGAGTGGAGAGCACTGGTCTGTCAGAGACACGGGGAGTGGAGAGCACTGGTCTGTCGTCAGAGACACGGGGAGTGGAGGGCACTGGTCTGTCAGAGACACGGGGAGTGGAGCACTGGTATGTCAGAAACACGGGGAGTGGAGAGTACTGGTCTGTCGTGAGCGACACGGGGAGTGGAGAGCACTGGTCTGTCAGAGACACGGGGAGTGGAGAGCACTGGTCTGTCGTCAGAGACACGGGGAGTGGAGAGCACTGGTCTGTCAGAGACACGGGGAGTGGAGAACACTGGTCTGTCAGCGATACAGGGGGAGTGTAGAGCACTGGTCTGTCAGAGACACGGGGAGTGGAGAGCACTGGTCTGCCAGAGACACGGGGAGTGGAGAGCACTGGTCTGTCAGAGACACGGGGAGTGGAGAGCACTGGTCTGTCAGAGACACGGGGAGTGGAGAGCACTGGTCTGTCAAAGACACGGGGAGTGGAGAGCACTGGTCTGTCAGAGACACGGGAAGTGGAGCACTGGTCTGTCACAGACACGGGGAGTGGAGAGTACTGGTCTGTCGTGAGCGACACGGGGAGTGGAGAGCACTGGTCTGTCAGAGACACGGGGAGTGGAGAGCACTGGTCTGTCAGAGACACGGGGAGTGGAGAACACTGGTCTGTCAGAGACACGGGGAGTGGAGAGCACTGGTCTTTCAGAGACATGGGGAGTGGAGAGCACTGGTCTGTCGTGAGCGACAAGAGGAGTGGAGAGCACTGGTCTGTCAGAGACACGGGGAGTGGAGAGCACTGGTCTGTCAGAGACACGGGGAGTGGATAACACTGGTCTGTCAGAGACACGGGGAGTGGAGAGCACTGGTCTGTCGTGAGCGACACGGGGAGTGGAGAGCACTGGTCTGTCAGAGACACGGGGAGTGGAGAGCACTGGTCTGTCAGAGACACGGGGAGTGGAGAGCACTGGTCTGTCAGAGACACGGGGAGTGGAGAGCACTGGTCTGTCAGAGACATTGGGAGTGGATAGCACTGGTCTGTCAGAGACACGGGGAGTGGAGAGCACTGGTCTGTCAGAGACACGGGGAGTGGAGAGCACTGGTCTGTCAGAGACACGGGGAGTGGAGAGCACTGGTCTGTCAGAGACACGGGGAGTGGAGAGCACTGGTCTGTCAGAGACACGGGAAGTGGAGAGCACTGGTCTGTCGTGAGCGACACGGGGAGTGGAGAGCACTGGTCTGCCAGAGACACGGGTAGTGGAGAGCACTGGTCTGTCAGAGACACGGGGAGTGGAGAGCACTGGTCTGTCAGAGACACGGGGAGTGGAGAGCACTGGTCTGTCAGATACACGGAGAGTGGAGAGCACTGGTCTGCCAGAGACACGGGGAGTGGAGAACACTGGTCTGTCAGAGACACGGGGAGTGGAGAGCACTGGTCTGGCAGAGACACGGGGAGTGGAGAGCACTGGTCTGTCAGAGACACGGGGAGTGGAGAGCACTGGTCTGTCAGAGACACGGGGAGTGGAGTCGTCACCAGCCGCTGTCACCGTCGCCGTCGATTGGCACAGTAATCAGACTCGCATGGGCGACCGAGTCGCACTGTGTTGGACAAAAGACGTCGGCGATGCGTGCGGCAGTCTCGTTAGATGGCTGAGGAGGACGGAGGGAGTGGAGGTCAGCAGCAACAGGCTCGTGTGGGGTATGTAGAGACCAGAGTTCGCCATGGGCTGCAGGCTGGCCCTATGGGCCATGTGCTGGGCCTGGGCCGAGCCTCAACTTTAAAGAAATCACTGGGCTCTGGATGGGCATGGGCCTGACAATTTTGATACAATGCGCGCGTCGCACAAGCTCAGGTCAGAGCTCAAAAATATTTTAACCAGCCAGTTCACTTACATAACAACACACTGTTGCTGTGGTTATGGCTTTTTGTTTTTTTGGTTAGCATAGTTGGTTCATTGTTTCACATTTATAGTATACAAGTAAATATGCTTGGATAATGATTGCAAATTTTGTGAAAATAATGATGTGCTTAATCTGAACCGGGCCTGGGCCTGGTTCAAATCTGATGTGCTTAATCTGGACCGGGCCTGGGCCTGAATATTATTAATTTGACCGGGCCTGGTCCGTGCCTGGGCTGGGCCTGTGTTCGGGTGTTCGGGTGTTCATGGACCTGGGCCGGTCCGGACTGAGGGTTGGTGGACCCGTAACAAACACTGGTAGAGACCCTCGGAAGGCGTATATAATGTGAGTGACGCGTGCGGGGTCGCATGTAAAATGATAATATGGTGCACTTGTGTTGTCTGTTGACCTGCAACTTATTGAGAAACAAGATTGGATCGCAGAATGTCGATAATTGAAGAAGAGAGACAGTTGCTAACGTTTTGATCCGCTGGTGGAAGTGAATGCGGTATGATTGTCGAGACGTTCAGCACTATTAAGTTACATCTGTTGACCATGTTGCAAGTTGACACCTGACGCGCCTTCCTGTATCAATTCAGCGATGCATTGTTGTACCTCTGTTTATTGGTTGGAATCCGCACTAGCGAACAAACAGCTCTGCGATCCTTGTGGGTCTTCAAGGATCGCCGCAATGCAAACATCGATCAAGTCATACAAGCAAACACGTCTTTCTTTCGAGCGAAACAAACACCTCACACGACTTCCTGAAAGACGTGAATCAGGCTTTACAGAAGAAGCATTATTCAGATTTTGACGTACCGATATGACGGACCTATGTATTCCTATCCACTCAGATTGTCCGATGTTTTGTCGTGTCCAGCTGGCTGAGCTGGAGCCTCTGGAGGCTTCCGAACGAAGCGACCGTCGCGTCGGTGGTCCCGCCGGCTGCTGGCACCGTTTCCGCCGAGCTGATTACGGCCTCTTCATTGGGTCTTTCAGTCCCAATGAAGGCTGCGTGGACACCAGCTATCCTACCCCACCCCTACCCAACCAACAGCCCCCACCCCGCCCCATTCCACCCCCCCCCCCCCCCCCCGCTGAAGCTCCAGTCGGAAGCTACTGCGGTCCAGCTGGAGCCGGAACTCATCAGTGAAGCGCCGCCCGCCTGTCACGAGCCATCACGCCGCACACCTGTCACGAACCATCAGCACGAGAATCTCATATCGAATCGGGACGCCGTTTCCATTGAAGCTCTATCAAATAATCCCCGTACGAATCGCCGTGTCAGCTGGCGTGAATCCGTGCGGATGTTTCAATAAAGGCGCTGCTGAAAGGCCGTAAATTTCAGTCGGGGTCCGTATCCGTGCACAGCTGACAGTTGGCCGAAAACAAGTAGCGTCGCTGTCGCACGCTGCGCTGCGCTGCGCTGCGCTGATGCGGGAGCACGCCTGCCTGTGCTGATACGGACGATTCGGAGAACCGTGACCGAGCGGATACAACGAGACAAACACGCCATCCGTTTTCCGCGGTGCAATGCTCCATTGCGAAAATTGCCGCTACCGAAAACAGAATAATGCATATGTGAGAAAGCAAAACAAAGTTTGATTCCGAGATGATATGCAACTGCACTTCTCTGAAAATGTTTCTGAGAGCATAAGTTATATTCTGTGCAACACTAAATAACTGATTAATATCATACAACATTTTCCTACATAAATGAAGCGAGACATATAATCAAACAGACGATGCTCATCAATTTGTCTATATAACCAAAATGACGATGGTCAGAAATTGGTATATGGAAGCCTAGCAACAGCTGCTGATAATATACCCTCTGCAATATACATCCGCCATTGTTAGATAATAGCTGCGCTGTGCCCTCACGCACGTCCTTCCGTGTGAGCACGTGCACTGATTGACATTAGAAGCGGCGCTGTCAGTCCGCCCCCGTCACCCATCAGGGGCGAACTGTCAACAGTCTACCCCTGTCACCCATCAGGGGCGAACTGTCAATAGTCTGCCCCTATCACCCATCAGGGACGAACTGTCAACAGTCTGCCCCTGTCACCCATCAGGGACGAACTGTCAGCATTCTGCCCCTGTCACCCATCAGGGACGAACTGTCAACATTCTGCTCCTGTCACCCATCAGGGGCGAACTGTCAACATTCTGCCCCTGTCACCCATCAGGGGCGAACTGTCAACATTCTGCCCCTATCACCCATCAGGGGCGAACTGTCAACATTCTGCCCCTGTCACCCATCAGGGGCGAACTGTCAACATTCTGCCCCTGTCACCCATCAGGGGAGAACTGTCAACATTCTGCCCCTGTCACCCATCAGGGGCGAACTGTCAACATTCTGCCCCTGTCACCCATCAGGGGCGAACTGTCAAATGCAGCCGCTCCGACGGGCCAGAGCTGCCCCTGCGCGTGGGGCGGGGAATAGAACGTGCGCCCCGCGACCCGTACCTTTGCAGGTGCGTACAGACCGGAACAGAACCGGTTACGGCTGTTTTGGAGGAAGGGGGAGGGAGTTGACCCAGTTTCGGCTCAGTCAGAGGAATGTGCCATTCGTCAGTCACGCGATTCAGAATATTTGCAGTTCCCTGGCAGTACTTTATTCAGCTTTCGGTGTCGTGAGCACCGGAAAGCTGATGGGGTTTAACTCAGCTTAGGAGGGCGATCTCGGAGAACAGTGATGGCCTCAGCGCGCATTGGAGGCTGGGAGCGAAATTGACGAGCGCGAAAATGTCACTCAAGCGAGGCAATTTCCGGCTGAGGTTCGTAAATTGGCCTCAGCGCGGTATTTCATTTGGCGTCCCTATCTCCGGGCTGTCACATTTTATCAAGACATGACCCTTCTAACTCTTCTGACGGAACCTGCGTGATTCATTCGCGCACTTCTGTGACATCCGTAGATGCAAAATACTCGATTTGGGGCACAAATTCAGGCTCTGTGAGCCTGGTATCGGACCTGGGTGACTGCCCAGTTCGATACTCGCACTGGCTGATCCAGGGGGGAGGGGGCATCATGGGCAAATCCCCCGCAGGATGGGGGGGGGGGGCATTCAATACAAGTATGCCCCCCGCGTTCCCAATTTATCTTAAAATCGTAAAAATTGTCTTTGCAGCAGTCAAAACCCAGCTATACACAGTCAAAAACCGGAAAATTGCGAGACGTGTCTCGACGCGACAAACACATTGGTACAGTTTTCACTTCTCTATCGGCATTATGTCGATAGTTATTGACAAAACAGTGTTGGCGGTCACGAAATTGACCTTGACCTTAGGTCACCGATATACAAAAATCCGAGATCTAAAAAGTGTAGGTATCTATCATCTTATCAAATCCTGCAAGATTGAAATCGATCGGCCTAAAACTGAGGCTGCGGTACTACCGCAAACGTTTTGGAGGTGGGGTCATTACGTGACCTGATCTGGGGACCTGACCTGAGATGACCCGTGCTCAAGAATTTGACATAATGTGGGTAGTTTATTTCTGAACAGGTATGCAAAACATGGCGGCGCTGCGCGTCGCTGTTTTTGCGCTATCCTCCTACAGGGTGACATCCTATCCTCCTCCTCCAGGGCGCGTGTTAAGTGTCTGGCAGAGCCTCTCCTTGGCGGTAATTGCTGGCACTGGCGGATCCAGGGGGGACATCCAGGGCAAATCCCCCACAGGAATCTGAGAGGGGCATTCAATACAAGTATGTCCCTCCCCCCCCCCCCGCGCGCGTTCCCTGAACTGCACGTGAAAAACAATGATCTTAGGAGAAAACTTCATGAAAACGGATTTTTTTTCTTCTCTCGAGTGATTGAATTTGAAGTTTGTATTATCCCTTCCTTTCAATGATAGATAAAACAGCGCACCTGATGCAATTCAAGCAGCCCCGGTGACACTTAATCCGCGCTCCGCTGGGGGAGGGGGAAGGGCAGAATCTGCACCCCCTTTTCTCAATAACTTACAAACTATACTCGATTTCAATGTCAGACTTGCAGTACATTATACTGCGTCAATTCCACGTCTTCTCACCAAATTCCAAAGACATTGATGGAGTATTTTGGGAGATAATGACGTCATGATAATGACGTTTTAATTACGCCATGTCATGCCATTTTTGGTGGATAAACGCTAAATGTTTGAACAGTCGTAGAAAATAGAGTTTTCAAGCAAATTGCAAATTAAAAACGGCAAAAGAAATTAAATGCCATTCTCTTCAAAACGGACATCTCGGATTTTCGATTTTGTTTTTGTTTTTGACCCTCAAAAACTAAAAATTAAAAATAATCGGCAAAAAAATCCACAAAATCAATTTTTGTGAATTTGAAAAGTGGATTTCTTAAGCTCGAATATCAAAATAAGTTAACCGGCCCAAATCCACGGAGGAAACAAAAATGGGGTTACATTTTTGCCACAAAAAGTTGCTCCCCCACGGAGAGAGGGTACTCCGCCAGTGGATATTCGGCCCCGAACGGGGCTCGATTAAGATAAAGATATGCATCGGCGCCCATTGTGTTGTGTGCCTGGTTATGTCCATTTCACACAGGTATCCAATATTGTACCGATGCGCCACTCTTCGTGTCACTAGCCGAACAGTGCGTGACTACACATTTCCTCATGTGAACTGCAAATGGCCTGAGCTTACTCCAATTTAGCCATACCTTCATGTGGCCCAAATTCGGGCACTGGTGTTGGGTAAGCCTGCTGGAGGATGCCTAGATATTGTACTTTCTGTTCAATGTCGTGAAGATGCCTGTCAAGCTGGCTGTGCGCGTATCGTGGGAAGTCTAGCAACGTCGTTAGTCTAGTACTATAGCAACGTCGTTAGTATAGTACTCTATCAACGTCGTTAGTCTAGTACTCTAGCAACGTCGTTAGTCTAGTACTCTAGCAACGTCATTAGTCTAGTACTCTAGCAACGTCGTTAGTCTAGTACTTTAGCAACGTCGTTAGTCTAGTAATCTAGCGTACTCTAGTAACGTCGTTAGTCTAGTACTCTAGCAACGTCGTTAGTCTAGTACTCTAGCAACGTCGTTAGTCTAGTACTCTAGCAACGTCGTTGGTCTAGTACTCTAGCAACGTCGTTGGTCTAGCGATGTGTTTCTGTGTGTCTACCGCCACCACTGCCACAAATACAAGTTTCCAGTCTCAGCCTGCCAGCATGTCAGCCAGTCAGCTGACCAGCCAGCCAGCTGTCCAGTCAGCTGATCAGCCAGTCAGCCAGTCAGCTGTCCAGTCAGTCAGCTGGTTATGTGGTCAGGCAATCAGCTGGCCTGATGTACCGCCGGTCAGCGGGCCGGAAATTGCCGGGGGCTGTTACTGGTGACGTCAGCGGGGGTGGCTGCCAATGACCCGTGGACACGCCACCGCAAGAGTGATCGGTATATTGTACTGACCGATTTCCTGCGCTGTCGGTATTATACGCGCTTGTGACAGGCACGGCGGTCTGTGGCGCAGCGGCGGTGGCGGAATATTCCTGTCTGTGAACTACTTTGTGGCTTATTACTTATTATGTCTAACTGATGCAGTGCGGCGATTGTTATGAAGGTGGATTGCACTGAAGGGACTTTCCGCGGGGGGAAACCCGGAAGGGTGGCGCAACTTATCGCTATTGGCCGTTGTGGAATACATGTCCCTTATATCAGACTTATTACGTCCGTAGAAGTAGTGGTTTATGACAAACGGCTTGGATAGGTGCTTGTTCGCTGTCTGACGAATTATATGAGTTATGGTGCAGCTGTTATTCTTCTTCTGGCTAATTACTGCACTATATACACAGGGAAGTCCATGACAAAATAGGCTTTAGCGAAAACCATTGTAGCTACTTGCAATTGGGGATTACCACGTATATTACGTTCTGAGTGCATCCAACGTGCATTATGCTGTGCATTACGCTGTGCATTATGCTGTGCATTATGCTGTGCATTATGCTGTGCATTATGCTGTGCATTATGCTGTGCATTATGCTGTGCATTATGGTGTGTGCATTATGCTGCCTGCATTATGCTGTATGCACAAGGCATCTAATGCCATGGTAGCATACGCTCCAAACATTCATGTAGGCCACCAGTCAAGGAATGTACATTAACCACATCAATTTCAAACACCACGCGCATGTGGTGGCTGTCGTAGATTTATTCGCGGAAGAAAACCGATTTACGACGTTAACAGATGAGGTGAACTCTCGGATAGCATTAGTTTTAAATAATTCTCAACAGCCTATGGGCAAGGTTTGAATTCCAGCAAGTTCACTGCCTTCCATTGCACTTTGCTTGTAAATAGTCCAGCTGCACTGGTTCAAACTTATCAGACTTCAGAACGACCGGAGCAACAACGATTGGAATGCTGCATGTAATAAGCTCATCGTGCAAAACTGTGCCGAATTTGAACTACACAGCAGCTCTCGGACACAAATATGAGTGCTTATAGTGTACTTATAATTATAGTATATGAGTGTGCAACTTAGTTATAAGCCACCGCAGTATCAGACACTTACTAATACAGGCGCATAACAGCTGGAGGCTACCCCGTTCAACGATTGTACCGGTCTCGCCTCCTGTGGCGATAACAGCAGTGCGCCGAGGGCGTTGATGCGGGGGTGGCTACTCCTTCCATCCCCGGCCGCCCCCGCTGTTCCTCCTCATGGACATCTCCATCTGACCTTGTCAGCGTGTCCTCCCGTCATTTGCCAGACTCGTCCCTGGCACCCGCCAGACGGAAGGCTATGTTCTGGGGGCGAGCTCAATGACTTCATCACCCGCAGGGTATAATGGGTCTTCAGTGGCACGGCGCTGCCCCCCCCCCCCCCATGCCCGACCCATCACGACCCCGCCCGACCCCCGCCAGCTAACCACACCATCCGGCCGCGTCAGCCAAGCCAAGGACAGCAATGTCTAGCAGCCCACTGCAGCACCTGTGCCCATGCCAATGCGTATGGTCGCCTATAGAGTACAGTTGTCTGGCGTTTGGAGGTGCTCTTCCATATCGTAGGCGAACTGGAGGGTATGTACCGGCTGAAGGGATAGTCGTGTTCGTGCTACTTCAGTGCGCTGAAAGAGACGTAGATGTCTGCAGATGGGGTGAGTTATACTGGTCTTTGCTGCCTTTCGCGGTTGTTCTGATGTTCTGTGGTCTACTATGGACATTCTGCCGCTGTTCGACCTTGTTTGAATGGATTGGCGCGACGTAGTCGGTCGTACACGTGGTACAGGTCACAGCGACGTACAGTGCTGTGTGTGGTCACACCGTTACTTCCCGCAGCTTGACCGTTATGTTCCTCCGAAGGGCAGCTATGGTCCTTTACATAGCCGTCCCACCACACGGCCGTGACCCCCCCCCCCCCCTTGCAGCCCCGTCCTGCACAGCAGTACGCCCGAACTCAGACCGGACAGCGGCGCACATACATAATCAATCGACACTGACCGGGTCTGGCTGCTGAGGCGAGCGGCGCATGAGCTCTGTGGACTGCTGCACACTACCGGCCCAGGAGGCTGAGGCGAGCGGTGCAGGAACCCTGGGAGTCCGTGCAGCCCCGCTGGTACCTATAGCAGTGGAGGCTCCGCCGGGGCCGGGGCCGGAGGGGCTCCCGTGATATCCGACACACTCCCGAGTCGCGACAGATGGCCGGACCGGTGTCGCTGCAGCATGACTCTGCGTCACGACAGCATGCGTGCCGACGTCGCATCGCAGCGACAGCGAATGCGTGTTCCGGTACGAGTCTCTTGGAGGCCGGCACGCGAACGCCCATTGTAGGCGCCGAGAGGGGCAATGATTCGGCTTGTCAACCTTGGGTGTGCATTTGTGTCGAACATAAACTGTATCGATTGATGCTATCCTTCCGCGTGGAAATGCCTGAATATGATACTACTGTACGTCTGCACTTATTACATGTTGACGTTTGAAGTACAGTTGTACACAGTTACAGTACTGTTACTGTTAACATTGCCGCTCAATACATAATCAGTACCACATACACTCATTACAGATGATGAGGATGCACAAGTCAGACACGAAATCTCTCGCTCACATCCCCAAAGTACCCACACTGTGTTCGCTGGCCTCGTTGGCAGCTCGTTCGCAGCTCTTCCTCAGCTCGTTCACGACTCGCTGCCCCACTATAAACCTGTTCAAATTCGTCCCTCCTGTGGCGGGGCCAGTGAGCCGCGCCGCTCGCCATTGGCT
Organism: Chirona hameri; assembly: GCA_036785665.1. Lineage (NCBI taxonomy): Eukaryota > Metazoa > Arthropoda > Thecostraca > Balanomorpha > Balanidae > Chirona > Chirona hameri. The sequence continues at coordinate 61,159 of JAXIVJ010001787.1, forward strand.
GCTCTTCCGGCGGTGGGACAGGTCCGAATTGGAAACTTTAGCTGTCTATAGGGACTGCCTCGCCCGGCGGCGGCCACCCAGCCCGGTCCGGCGCCGTCCAGTGATTGGACCGGCCGGTGGAGACAGTCGGACTCGACGTGGAGAAGCCGGTGGCCGTCCGGCGATTGCAATACTGGACTCGTTGTCTCCGAGGGAGACGAAAAGAGGTCCAAGTGGACTGGTGGTGGGCATGGCCAGCTGAGCGATCAAACTGTTGTCTGTTGCATTGCGGAGCAAGCCGAAAGAGCTTACGATGGTTTTGTTGGAGAAAGTGAGCTTATTTGGTCGATTCGATCCCTGGACGTGCATTGGAACAAAGCAATACATCGAAATGCGATATATCTTCCTTGTTGCTTAGTTAGGCCACAAAGCCAGTGTCATATACTTTAAGCCAGCTTATTATTGCTCCCTCCATCCTTTGGTCCGAATTAACATAAAAGCCTAAATATGGCGTCATCCCCCTCCTTGAAACCCAAACCACCGTTCCACCACCGTTCCACCACCGTTCCACCACCGTTCCACCACCGTTCCAAAGCCACCGTTCCACCACCGTTCCAAAGCCACCGTTCAGACATCGAGCGGCGGCTAAGTTCGGGTGGGCCTGCCTCAGCATAAGGCGACTGCTCCTGTGTCGACTGTGTCTGCAGTGGCGACTGCTCCTGTGTCTAGGTTAGTGCTGCTGTTAGGTTAGGTTAGGTTAGTGCTGCTGCCGGCCACTTGAGCTCGGCGTTGCCGACGGCTCGTACTCAGTTATTCATGAAGGCTGGCGGGGAGCGAGTGGCGCGGCTGACCTCACCATGCCAGCAGCCGGCCGGTCGGCTGGTGGACGAATATCGAATGGTGTGTGTAATGTCTGTGCGGTTGGGTGCCGTTATCTCATCTGTGGAATGTGTCACGGTATGAAACAGCTGGTGGCACGGCATGGCCGCGTGGGCTGCTCGTATTGTATTGCAGCAAAACAACCACAGGCACAGATCCCAGTTACGGTTGCAGTCAGACTAGGATAAATTAAAACACGTGGCACGGTATGGCCACTTGGGTGACCCCTTTTCCCACTTTGTTCTTGAACATGGATTTCCGTGCACCATTCGATGCGTCTTGGCATGCTGAGTTAGGATATTATTTTTGTATTGCCAAAATATACAAAAAATCGAGGGCGCTAAAATGCTTTACAGTTTCTGAGAAAACACGTTTTTTGCATGTCTCCGTCCCTGGATCAGAACCGTCGCAGAACTGATCAATGGAAGTGTTTTTTTTAAATAATATTCTTTAACATTCTATTGATGCACGAACAACATTTCACGCCCCTTTTACCATTAGTTTATCATCATCAGGCCTTTATACCAGCCCGACACCACGTAGTTGCTTATTCTCATCATAGATGGCAATGTCATCGGAGTTACATTTGCAGGTTATGCAGGCCAGGCAGATACACGGGGGTGGTGATATTGGTTTTCCGTAGTGTTAGTGTCTTTTACAGGATGCATAAACATATTCGACTCCGAAACATCTACCCTTACGATCAGGAAAATACTGGCTAATGACACCAACATTTAACTCTAATACTGATGTGCTAAAGGTTCATTGTCGCGGCACACCGTTTGATCACTGATCAATCATTATGACCTTATTGAGTTTCATGCTGCTCTATAACTATGCAAAATAATTAATAAAAAAACGAATTCAAGCTTTGTTACATGATCACATGTGATCGCGTGCCACTCACATGTTCATTGTACTCATGTGCTTCGGTATGTGGTGCGCCTAAACCCGGCAAAGCAGCATTTCAAGACTTTGATACGGAACTTCGAAAACATTATTTTTATTTATATGAAAATCTTCAGATACACACCGCGAAGGTGCCAAGAAATAAGTCTGAAAAACAGGATTACGTTCGGGTCGGGTCGCTCATACGTATATTTTCCTTCAGTTGACTTCACAGTTCTCGATCGCTTCGAGTTTTGCGCCGGCTCGGTAACGATTTTTTGTTTTTTCTCCAACTCCAAAAATATGAAAATGAGCGGCCCAGCTCGGCCCGGGCCGGGCCGTCGCCACGGGTGCGTGGCAACCCGTGCGGGTCGCCACGGGTTGTGCCGGCTCAACCCGTGGCGACGCTTTTGACAAGCTCATATCTCTGCAACCGCTCGTCCGATTGACAACCGGACTTCTTTGTTGAGCAGCCCCATCCAACCTACCCTGTTTGAGACCAGTGCCGACTCATGTGGGTGACTACCACTGCGCGTGGCGCGTGCCGCGTGAGGGGTGTTGAAAAGTGGTTTCTAACAAAAACTCCGCAACGGCTGAGCAGATTGTGTGCAAATTTGGTGTGTGGTTAGGGACCCCTTAGCCACCACTTTCCCACAAGTCAGGGTTGGGGTTCCTCTGCACGTGCGCACGTGCACACCCCTATTCTATATCTCGGGAACGGCTCAGCCGATTGTGTTCAAATTTGGTGTGTGGCTAGGGACCCCTCCGCCGCTGCCCTCCCACAAGTCAGGGGTGGGGTGCCTCTGCACGTGCGCACGTATACCCCTATTATATATCTCAGGAACGGCTCAGCCGATTGTGTTCAAATTTGGTGTGTGGCTAGGGACCCCTCCGTCGTCGCCTTCCCACAAGTCAGGGGTTGGGGTGCCTCTGCACGTGTGCACCCTTTTTATATCTAATAAACTACTTGCCCGATGGGGTTGAAATTCGCCATACATTTCCTTCGCACTCGCCCGTTCATCGCCGACTACGGCGCCATACTGGTTTTCCAACATACAACATACTGTATTGTATTAATTATATGGGCCTCCTTAGCTACGGGGGCCCCTCTGATCCCATTTGCCCCATCCCCCCCCCTGGGTGAAGTTCTGTCTACGCCCCTGTACACGACACCACTAAAACCAGTTTTCAACACGCTATGATAGTCCTCACCGTGTAAATACTTACCGCTGTGAGCCGACATGTCTGTGGCTCGCCCTCCCCGCCCCGGCGAGCAGGGGGCGGCCTGGTAAATACTTACCACCGTGACCTGTCTGTGGCTCGCCCTCCCCGCCCCGGCGAGCAGGGGCGGCCTGGACTCGAGCCAAGCGTGGCGGCGGATGCGGCCGATGCGGCGGGCGGGCTCTATCAACCCGTTCGCTGGCGGCGCTCCAGCCCCGTCGGCCGTGGCTGAGATAATACGGAGACGGCGGCGGCACCCAACACCAACACAGCACGCGTCCGCGCCAGTTCGCCCGCCCCCGCGGCACACAGGGCAGGGTCTCGTAAGTTGTCCGGACAAGGTGTAGGATGCTCGGTCGGGCTTGCTTTATCCTGCCTGTCCCATCCCGTCTCGCCCCGCTCCGGTGCCACCATATCCAGCTCAATCCCCTCTCGTACCTTCCCACTGGCTGATGCAAACAATACAATACTCTCTTAACTGATTTGTGTTGCTGAATTTTGACAAAAAGACGGTTCTTACTTCTTAGTACTGGCAAAGGCTACTGCTGTAAAATGAGCGGTATGGCGTACCTAATGACTGGTGATGACGTACTGCTGTACAATGAGCGGTATGGCGTACCTAATGACTGGTGATGACGTATTGGTGATGCGACCTAACATTGTCACTCATCCATCACTGAGCTGCGTCCTCCGTCAAACCATCAGCGTCGACGGACACAGTCTGGGCTGCCAAATGACCTCCGGGGCTGCCAGATCGGAAGCGTCCGTGCACAATGCGCCGTCCAGAAACAATGCCTCCGCCTCTGACTACAGGCGACATTTGCGCTGACCCTTGACAGCAGTGTTTATTTTGGCCGGAGGAAATCGTTGTGTCTCCGCACGCGTTCTCAGGACCGCCTACGCGTCGTTTGGCTCATGCATGCTGGCACTTGCCAGCCGGTGCGCAGCGTTGTCTCTGCAATGTTTTCGGGGAGGGGGAGCGTGCGGAGTCACCGGTGGCGGTCGCGGGCACCGCTCTCCACCAAGTTGCGCTGAGAAATGCTCCTTGGCGACGCTGCGGCGTGTTTCGACCTTCCTGACGGACGACGGTAGCGGTGCTGGTTCGCACGCGAGCCAACTATTGCGTAGTAAGACGGTGATAACGTGGTGCCCAGCACGCGAGGCGGTACGCCGGCCGGCTGTTTTGTTTCGGTGTCACGCATCAGACTGATTACCGACTGTTGGCACGTGATCAGTCACGACCTTGAACTACTGTTATTCGAAAACACGGCTTTTCAACAATGCCAGCCGGAAGATAAATGCATGATCAGGGTGTTCATAGCTGCATGGCAGTTGGCTGACGCTCGACTTGTCAGCTAAGAAGCATTGTGTAACAACAGATTAACGTGTTTTATGGCAAGGAAAACAGTGGCATCATGACAGCTGATGGCTTGATACAGCCATGTTCAAAGCAAATATGGCGCTGAATGCAGGCATTGGAACATTACCCACCGCCTGGCTGTCCGCATTGCCTGGGAAGCGCGGCACCTCGTTTCAATAGCGAGTATCTTAATGGAAATCAGGCCACCGAAGGCTCACAGCCTCAGTGAAAGCCTTGTATTCTGGTTTGGGAGATAAGCTTTCTAGAGTTTAGTGCTTGTGCGAGGAACATATTTGATATAATTAATAAACTAAAAAACATGACCTTTTCCTCGAAAATGTGAAAATCCAATGTTATCCAAATGTTATTATTATGTTGTAATATTTCGGCCACAGGCCTTTATCAAACAGTAAAAGCATTCAAGCATTTTACTGTTTGATAAAGGCCTGTGGCCGAAATATTACAACATAATAATAACATTTGGATAACATTGGATTTTCACATTTTCGAGGAAAAGGTCATGTTTTTTAGTTTATTAATTATATGAGATAAGCTTTCATTAACACATGTACATTGGCTAGATTTCTTTGAAAAAAGTAAAGTGACAGTAAACTATTTTAGAATCATATACAAATTACCACGACAGCACCCGCAGCCGCCGAACTACCCACGTGCCGTATATATCAGGTAGCATGTTTCGGTTGTTATTGTTACTTTATAGCATGTTTCGGTGTTGATATTGTTACTTTATAGCATGTTTCGGTTGTTATCAATAACAAAAACATGGTTACTTTATAGCATGTTACTTTTACACAATTGTTACTTTATAGCATGTTTCGGTGTTGTTATTGTTACTTTATAGCATGTTTCGATTGTTATTGTTACTTTATAGCATGGTTGTTATGTTACTTTATAGCATGTTTCGGTTGTTATGTTACTTTATAGCGTGTTTCGGTTGTTATCAATAACAAAAACATGGTTACTTTATGGCATGTTTCGGTTGTTATCGATAACAAAAACATGGTTACTTTATATCATATTACTTTTACACAATCGTTACTTTATAGCATGTTTCGGTTGTTATGTTACTTTATAGCATGTTTCCGTGTTGTTATTGTTACTTTATAGCGTGTTTCGGTGTTGTTATTGTTACTTTATAGCATGTTTCGGTTGTTATGTTACTTTATAGCATGTTTCGGTTGTTATGTTACTTTATAGCATGTTTCGGTTGTTATGTTACTTTATAGCATGTTTCCGTGTTGTTATTGTTACTTTATAGCGTGTTTCGGTGTTGTTATTGTTACTTTATAGCATGTTTCGGTTGTTATGTTACTTTATAGCATGTTTCGGTTGTTATGTTACTTTATAGCATGTTTCGGTTGTTATGTTACTTTATAGCATGTTTCGGTTGTTATTGTTACTTTATAGCATATTTCGGTTGTTATGTTACTTTATAGCATGTTTCGGTTGTTATGTTACTTTATAGCATGTTTCGGTTGTTATGTTACTTTATAGCATGTTTCTGTGTTGTTATTGTTACTTTATAGCATGTTTCGGTTGTTATGTTACTTTATAGCATGTTTCGGTGTTGTTATTGTTACTTTACAGCATGTTTCGGTTGTTATGTTACTTTATAGCATGTTTCGGTTGTTATGTTACTTTATAGCATGTTTCGGTTGTTATGTTACTTTATAGCATGTTTCGGTTGTTATGTTACTTTATAGCATGTTTCGGTTGTTATGTTACTTTATAGCATGTTTCGGTTGTTATGTTACTTTATAGCATGTTTCGGTGTTGTTATTGTTACTTTACAGCATGTTTCGGTTGTTATGTTACTTTATAGCATGTTTCGGTTGTTATGTTACTTTATAGCATGTTTCGGTTGTTATGTTACTTTATAGCATGTTTGTGTTGTTATGTTACTTTATAGCATGTTTCAGTTGTTATGTTACTTTATAGCATGTTTCGGTTGTTATGTTACTTTATAGCATGTTTCGGTTGTTATGTTACTTTATAGCATATTTCGGTTGTTATGTTACTTTATAGCATGTTTCGGTTGTTATGTTACTTTATAGCATGTTTCGGTTGTTATGTTACTTTATAGCATGTTTCGGTTTTTATGTTACTTTATAGCATGTTTCGGTTGTTATGTTACTTTATAGCATGTTTCGGTTGTTATGTTACTTTATAGCATGTTTCGGTGTTGTTATTGTTACTTTATAGCATGTTTCAGTTGTTATGTTACTTTATAGCATGTTTCGGTTGTTATGTTACTTTATAGCATGTTTCGGTTGTTATGTTACTTTATAGCATGTTTGTGTTGTTATGTTACTTTATAGCATGTTTCAGTTGTTATGTTACTTTATAGCATGTTTCGGTTGTTATGTTACTTTATAGCATGTTTCGGTTGTTATGTTACTTTATAGCATGTTTTTGTTGTTATGTTACTTTATAACATGTTTTTGTTGTTATGTTACTTTATAACATGTTTCGGTTGTTATGTTACTTTATAGCATGTTTCCGTGTTGTTATTGTTACTTTATAGCATGTTTCGGTGTTGTTATTGTTACTTTATAGCATGTTTCGGTTGTTATGTTACTTTATAGCATGTTTCGGTTGTTATGTTACTTTATAGCATGTTTCGGTGTTGTTATTGTTACTTTATAGCATGTTTCGGTTGTTATTGTTACTTTATAGCATGTTTCAGTTGTTATTGTTACTGGCATGTTGTGCGTGTAAGAGTTTCTCCGCAGGACAACCGCACATATGCACATGTTCACAACTCAGCATGCATAGGTCTGCAGTTAGAGATATCCATATAAAGGTTAAGCGCTACTTGAACGTCTAACGGGAAACTGAAGACAAACGACTGTTAGCATACCATCCTCTCGGATCGTTACAATTACGTAGAACTTTATCTTTAAAATTAGCTTTAGCATGAAAATCTGATCTTGAGCACTATGGTAAAGTTAGAACTGCTGATGGTTTAGACATCTAATGATGATTCACGAAACAGAAGCTTTGATGATCGTGGCGAGTCATTGGGAAGCATTACAATGGGCCAGATGGTATGACAATATTATAACTGATGTTTGCTACTTTACCAGGGGGCATCGACAATTGTTCTGTCAACACTATCCTTACATCTGGGGAGGACGTTGATCTTAAGATAATGATAGATGCGCTTCTCCTAGTAGTGGCGGTGTGGTCTTTGGATAGTGTGCAGGGGGTATTCATTTTCGCATGACAAAGATGCTGGATAGATCGGAAACTCACACTGAGGTTTATCTAATATGGAACTGGATGCATAGGTCGCACAATATGTCATATACAACTTAAGTCATGCAGCTTAAGTCATGTAAGTCTGAAGGTGCCGCGTTTCCAGTTACCAGCGAGCGAACGAGACTAAAACTGATATGCTATAATGTCAACGTGCGTAACTAGAGCTGATGTGACTGAAATGACAGCATACGGATGCATGTTGTCTGTTTGTTCTAGTTCTGCATGGATTGCATCGGACAAACGTCCTCGGTTCAGAAGCTGTTACCTTGTCTTCACCATCTCCCTCTCCCCCCGGTTCTGTTGGCTGGCGGGTCCACCGACCCATTCCCTTCCATTCAGACGTCTCTGACGGGCTGCTATTGCGGCCGATGGAACTGCCACAATTCAACACTGGTGTGATTCAGTGGTGGCGACAGGCTGTTTTCGGCCTTATTGTCGACGGCAGCACGCGCCGCTGGCAGCAGAGAGCTGGAGTCGGTCGGCTGCAGCGGTTGGAGATTGTTTGTGTAGTCGCTGTCGTGTGGTGCGTAGGCACTGAACTCCACACAGTGCGCCATAGAGAAACAGAGACAGATCTCCTCTAAAACGGTTGTAAAGCCCGGTGTGTTTTTGTGTGGTTTATGATCTACGTGGTATGGGTGTGAGCAGTTATTTGGAGGTTATTTGTATAGTCTTGCTGGACAATAAAATAACCCTGGAAGTCCACTATGTTGGATATCAATTGTGCGGTTAGTGCTTAGTGTAAGCGCTTAGTTAATGTAAAAACGTCCTTGGCAAGTAAAGCCAACGATGACGCCTCAACTAAGTGTGATGTAGTCAAACAGAATTTAAATCTTGACCTTTAATGCCTGCCAAGCGAGCCTATAATTGGTTAATTCGTCCTGATTTCGAGACAAATATTTGATGACCCCCGGCTGCCGTTCTTGATAACTGCTAACTGCGCCACTTGTACTGTATAATGACGTTTGTCGCAGAGTTCAACGTGTCAACCTTCTCTGCTTGATATTTCAAATCCCCAGTGCTGGAAGTGGAATGCCTCTCACAATGTCAAGATGCACTGGTTCGAAGTTAGGGAACATTTGAGTCGAAATTAAAGTTCCAGCATGGAGGAGAATAAGCTTAAAACTGGTTGACAACTTCAACAAATATACCATCCTGGGCATGAAAGCAAGACCTTAATTGTTATAACGTAAGATTATTGACCCGTAGCATCACAGCGGATCAGTTGTATTTTGTAATCGGCATGGCATGGCGGCGCCACCGGTCGGGCGTCCTATGCTGCAGCCGCCTGCCGGCCGTAGGGTAGACTGTACCGGATGACACAAAAGTCGAGCGGCACAGTATCCTAACGTATTGCGGGCCGGCTGAGACACCTAGCCGGGAGATGCGGAGCACCCAGACGCTTGTAAATTAGTTTTCTGACAAAAGTCAGCACTAAATGACCCAGGTTTACATAACAATCCGATGGGGGAGTAATTTTCCGAATGAAGACAATGCAAATATGCGATACGTGCATTTATGTTTTATGCATGATCCCCATGTCGTCGGGGTCCCGGTGAAATTCATGTCCTACTCCTAGTTTGAATGGAATTTGTATATACAACACACATCTTATTTCTTGCGCCTTTGTAAAATGTGAGGCGATTACCTTTGAGGCAAGGGAGATAAATGTTTTGCACATGTTTGCATGGCATGCTAATTGATAAGTGTGTAATAATTAAATACTAATAATAATTGATAAGTGTGTGTAATTGATAAGTGTAATAATGAATGCAAATGTTGTGTTTTAAGATCTTAATATTGTATTTGATGTCTATTGCGTGGATCTTGGAGATGACAGACATTTGATTACGTGTTCGTTCGTCCCTCGACAATCTCGAGCACATTACACAGCAAGGCAGCAGCCAATATCTGTGAATGATTGCAGCCTTATTTTAATTTGGTCAAAATACAGCTGCAGGTTAATATTGCAGGAACTAAATACATGACTCAAGGGATTGCATGTCTTGCATCAGATTGTAACATATTATGGGAAAAGTACATTCGTATTGCGGAATGATAAATTGAACGATTTCCGTCGTCAACGATGTACGTATAACGCTGCTTCTTCCCAATGCTCTACCAATAAATATTTTTGACATTTTTAAGATAGCAGCTCTTCTCCGAAAGCCGTAATTTTCTCAAGATAACCGCATATTTCAACGCTGTCGGGTTTTACTGCTCCACCATCAATTTCCGCTTCAAATAGACGATCCGATGCGGCGCCACCCACGCTGACGTCAACTCGTTCCTCCATATTGCTGTCGATGCTGCGTGATATGCAGCGGTGTCGATTTTTCCAAATGATTGGGGGGGGGGGTGAACAGGGACGGGTCCAGGGGGTCCACTCCGCTCCTTCAACATAGGTAAAAAGTGTGGCAACCGCGAGCAGCTTCCAGCATTTTGACCGTGTTTATCGGATCTGCCCATACGCTATATTTGGCTATCAGCTAGTATTGACCAATCAGTCTTGAGCAAGTCTCGACGGTGATTGGTCAGCCGTGATGACGTGAAACCGGGGGAGAATCGTTTGTTTACATTTCAACGGGTTCGCCATATTGGTTCGCTGGCAATGTACGGGCGTGTGCGCGCGCGCATTTTTAAGCATTTACTTAGTTTTATGAAGCATAATACAATATTTAAAGGTGTATATGAAGGTTGAAATAATAATTGTATCGGTCGACATAGCAGTATTTTCCTAGAATACCTGATAAGCTTACAATTTACACCCAAATCTGTGCGTTCTTTGCTGAGGACATCTGCGAAAATTGTCGACATAAGAGGCTGTAGGTTAGCTATATTTAGGTATTTTCAAGGATGTTAAGCCATAGATTGCGTCACCTCATATAAACAGACTAGAAAATCCATTCCAATGTGACTGATATTAGTATTACTTAGGTTTTGAGACACAATTCTGAGTAGTAATGCTACTGGTCCTGTGGCACTGATGCACCGATGAACAAAAATCGGGAGATGCACTGATGAGAAGAAGAAAAAATGTTTGATCGCGAGAGCGACGCCGGAGAAAGGCCATGGCAGTCGGCCACATACTACTCGGTACTACTAATAAAATGCCAAATTGCCGGCTGACCGGATACCGCCGAGATTAGGCCGCGGTAAGGACTACTTACTTTGTGGTGCTATGTCACGAGAAGGAATAGCAATTAGCAATGCCAAGCAAATGCAATATATTTGATGAGGCTTTATGTCTCCCTAGGTAATTAATGGCGATACATTCACATTTTCCACGCCTGGTAATGGCATCAGAGATCATCATATCATCGTTTCGAGCGGAAGTCGGCCGGGGCGGCCGTAATCAGCGGAGGTTGAACTTTGCGCAAATAACATAGCAAAGATTGGTCTGATTGCATTTTTTTTCCAGCGGCATCCGGCAGAACGCTCTATTTGTGACTAGACACATATTCTAAGTTTTGCAACCGACCGGTAAACAAAGAAACTAAGCGCGATCTAATCTTGAGGCACGCGCGCACTAATGTTGTGTACGGCGGTCGCCGCTTACCCCGCGCTTTCTACGTCACAGCGACTCCGGGGTCGCGGCAACTAAAATAGTGTTGTCACCACTTTTTCGGCCGGAGTGTTCTACCTGGTTTATACAGCCTTGGACGGGTCCAAGGGGGCCTATATCAGCGCCATGGCTTTACCAAAACGACTGAAATCGGCCAGAAATAACACATTTAATGATTGTAAAATAAATGTAAGGAATAGGTACAACAAGTTTGTTTTAAATCAGTTCTTAACGCATCAATAAAACCACACGAGTTTTGGCCTTGTATTGGACGGCGCCTCAAACCAAAGTTTTGGCCGAGCCTCCGATCGACCATGGATAAAGAAAGTAAGTATGGATAGGAAGGAATCATACGCGATTTAGCGACCACAGAGCTGCACTGGCAGTCGTTTTGTAGTACGGGAAACGGCCTACCACGGGGACGTTCCTACATATATGGGCACAAATTACCAGGCATGATGTCCATCGGTGGAACCAACATGTCAAAGTGCTTGTGAGAGCTTCCCGAATGCATTTCAACTTAATTTGGTTCATCCCACAATCACAGAAAGGCGAGAAACCATGCGACGGGGCAGCCGTCTCAGCGTTGCGGCGTACCACGGGGCGGGCGGTATACTAGCTGTCCCTTTTGTAGTACGGGAAACAGCGGCGGCTGCCCGTGGTCGCGGATAACAATAGAAAGTGGGCGGAGTTTCCTATCGATACTCACTTTATCCATGGATCGAACAATGGCTTTCAGAATGGCCGAGAAACTCAGAATCTCAAACTGGCACAGGGCCCTCTCGCGCCTGACAATGACCCTTGTGGATAAGCCTAGGGAATTATCAGGTATTGCAAAGGCCCTCTCAGACTCCTTCTATCAGGCCTCGTAAGGACCTTCTCAGACTAGCATATATGTAAAGCCTTTCCACACCTGGCAAGGGGCCTCTCAGACCGGACGATGACCCTCTCATGTCGATTGATGATCCTCTCAAAGAAGCGGATGTTCATTGTTCCTCTTTTACAGACTGGTTATTGATTTAACTTTTTTGGAACGATTCAATCACAATTCATTTTGTAACCTGCATGATTCAATCACTGTTCGATTCATGGAGAACATTTTGAGAATTGATTCTTTCCGATTCAAAGAATCATTTTTTTTAATCGATTCACGTTTGATTCAGCATTTAAATAAATATGTTGAATTTATGTCAGATCAATAACAATGGAAACATACATATATATGATCATTAAAACATTGTTACAGCAATAATATTTCAGTATAAATGAATGTAGCCACTGGGACTGAATTGTATTTGCACAATGTACCATGTGCACTTGAATCGTTAAGAATCGTTAAATCTTTTGATTCAATCACCCTTGATTCCATGCGGGTTTGATTCAATCACGATTCATGAATCTTGTGGTGAATCGATTTTTTGTATTCAAGGAATTTTGATTGAACGATTCCAATCGATTCAATCAGAGTTGAATCAATAACCAGTCTGCTCTCTCTTACCGACTTAAAGCTCTCAGGCCGCAAGAACGCCCTTTTAGATCGATCGAGGGTCTTCTCAAAGTGGTAAACGGTCATCTCAGGTCGGCATGGGGCCCTCCCAGGCTTGGCAAAGGTTCTACGCTTCGGCGTGAATAATCGTTTTCGTTATGCCAGAACAGCAAAGAAACTGCTTTGGAGGGGCCAAAGCCCAAAGTCACACAATTCCCGAGAAAAAAAAATCATCCGATTTCGCTTTTGCATGCATGAATGGTGATTTAAAACAAACTTCCCTTCGTAAAAATTGCTTAGATTTGCATTTAAATTAAGAAATGCGCCATTTTTTGCCGACTTCAGGCGATTTGGGAGGCTGGCCCTTCGGACACCTTGGATACGTCAGTGGCCAGACAACATGAGGGGGGCGAGAGCACATTTGGGGGCCGAACTCAACATTGGGGGGGAGGCCTCCCCCAAGTATATAAATCGACACCTATGGTGATATGTCGTTCGGATCATTATTGTGTTCTGAAGACGTCACCACGGACGATGACGTCACCGCGGGCCTTGTCTCCACGGCGCCGACTCAGCGGCGGACGGTCCTTTGTGTCGTGTCCCGCGGGAGAGAGGCGTATTATACAGGCTGATCGGCGCTCTCCCGCCGTGCCAGGACCAGTGGCGTCCGGCCGCCACCCGCCGTTGCCTGCTGACCCGTCGGCGATCGGTCGGGGTGCCCGGGGTGGCGGCACCCCTGGCACCCCTGCCCGGGCCACATCCGCTCCATCTCCGCTTCCGGGACGCTCCCGGGACCGGGACGGCGCCGGAGGTGGGGCCATCGGCATGGCTGGCTCAGATGGCTGGTTTGAGCGGAGGAGGGGCACAGGCCTGCTGGGCAATGATGTCCAATGTAGACCAAGTATTTGATGGATGTTTTATAATTTATAATGCTGTTAATTCCTTTGAAGTGGTTAGCATTGTTGTAGTGATTACCAAGTTTTTACCAATGTCGAGCTGTATTCATGGAAGTTGCATATGTACAAACATATAGGTATCAAACGGTCATTGGTCGTACTATTTTCGCTATAGACCATTTATTTTTTATTGTGTATAAGTCATACAGTATTTACTACAACATACAGCTGCAACTGCCTTTTTGTCAAAGGTGCTGCCTAGCTAGTCCTTATTTGTCAAGGTGTTGGCAAGCTAGTCAGTTAGCTAGTCAGTTAGTCAAAAGAAGGTGTTGGCAAGCTAGTTAGTTACGCTGCAGTTAAGCAAATAACAAACGCAATACTAGCCAGGTAACGGATGTATTATTATTAGTCCGTGTCAGGAGAACATTTGATGGTCGTTCATCACCCTGTTGTCGGACGTGGATGGCAATCTGTCTGGCGGCGGGATTTGGCTCGCTGTCTCAGTCTGATCCGCCTCAGGTCCCGGTGCAGGGGTGAGCGCACATCCGGTGGCCACGTGATTCCTGACGTCATTGTGGCAGACACCTCTCAGCCCCCCCCCCCCCCCCCCCCACCACCGGATCCTCCCGATCATATCAACTAAGTCAAAACCGACGCGATTTTCACCACCTCGTACTCACAAGGCGTCCTGCAGCATCAGAGGCTGTCTGCGCGCTAGACCGTGTTGTTCCCGTCGCAACTCCGCTGGCTGGAAGCTGCCAGCCGGCAGGACACGCTCCCGGGCTGCCCGCCGCGGCGCCGGCAGCTCCACAGTCCCTACCTCGTCTCTCGCATTTGTTAGCAGTGCCCGGCCGGCCGCGCCACTGCCGCTCGTCAGAGGCTGGGGCGGCCGTGAAGACGTAATTGACCAATCGGCGTGATTGCGAGGGTGCGGACGGCGGGCGGCGGAGGGTGGAGCAGCTTACACCTCCGCGTCCGGCCGGCAACCAGCGGGGACGGCTCATAGCGGGAGTTTTCCACGCGGCCGCAGAGGGAGAGAGGAGATGAGCTGGTGGCACAGATGAGCCGGTTGATTGTGATCGGATTATTGGGAAGGCGATTCCCTATTTCCGGAAATGAGCAGACGTAAATATGTGTCAGGGACAACTAAATAATTACCGTGAAACATTGAAGTTTGGCATTTGTTATAGCTGCTGGTCATATACAGTATACTCTACTGCTGGGAGAAAGCGTCTCTACCTCTATGTTGTCTAATTATGTGTCTCGAAGGCCTCATTCCCAGCTAGCGCTGCCGTTCCCCTCGCTGAACTGGGTTCCTGCAGCGTAAATCGCCATCACATCCGTGTGCCGGGCATTCACTGACAGTTCATTTTTATGTCGACAGGTGGCGGGACGCAGACGCACGCGGTCGACGACGAGCACTCCAACAGCCGGCGACAGATGCACAAGCTGCGCCGCGAACGCAAGGCCATGCGCACGCTGGGCATCCTGATGGGCGCGTTCCTGTTCTGCTGGCTGCCCTTCTTCACCTGGTACACCACCGTCAGCTTCTGCGAGTCGTGCTACACGCCGACGCTGATCGAGTCGCTGCTCTTCTGGATCGGATACTTCAACTCCACACTGAACCCCATCATCTACGCGTACTTCAACCGCGACTTCCGCTACGCGTTCCGCTCGATCCTGGCGTGCGTGCTGTGCCACCGGTGCTGTCAGCGCGACCCGTACCATGATATTTACATGCGGCGTCACTCGTACCCGACCGAGCTGCGGCGCGAGAGTGTGGTCAGTCAGGTGTACCAGCGCCGGCGCAGCTCTCTATCCTCGGATGTGTCGCAGGTGTCGGCGCTGGTGCGGCCCCCGGCTGGGAATCAGCTGGGCGCGGAGCTGGAGCAGCCGGCGTCGGAGCCGCGCAGTCCCACCGAACACGTGACTCTGGTGGTGCCGTCGCTGCCCGTCGCGAAACAGTCGCAGCCGCCGCGCAGCCCCACCCGGTCGGCACTGCGCATCAACCTGCTCAAGGGCCAGTTTCTGAACCGGGTGCCACGCCACGATAAGGAGAAGTGGGCCGGTGTGGAGAGAATGATCGGACTGGAGGAGCTGAATGGTCGCCCCTCGGCGCCCGCGCCACCCGAGTCGGCCGTGCCCGGCTCGTAACCCTCAGGTGCAATGGACCGCCGCAATGTTCTTATCTGTTCTATGTGATATATAATAAATGTTGAGATCTGAGGCTGGCGCGTCTTGTGGGACTGAGGCGTCTTGTGGGACTGAGGCGTCTTGTGGGACTGAGGCGTTTTGTGGGACTGAGGCGTCTTGTGGGACTGAGGCGACTGAGGCGTCTTGTGGGACTGAGGCGTCTTGTGGGACTGAGTCGTCTTGTGGGACTGAGGCGTTTTGTGGGACTGAGGCGTCTTGTGGGACTGAGGCGTCTTGTGAGACTGTGGCGTTTTGCGGGACTGAGGCGTATTGTGGGACTGAGGCGACTGAGGCGTCTTGTGGGACTGAGGCGTCTTGTGGGACTGAGGCGTCTTGTGGGACTGAGGCGTTTTGTGGGACTGAGGCGTCTTGTGGGACTGAGGCGTTTTGTGGGACTGAGGCGTATTGTGGGACTGAGGCGATTGAGGCGTCTTGTGGGACTGAGGCGTCTTGTGGGACTGAGGCGTTTTGTGGGACTGAGGCGTTTTGTGGGACTGAGGCGTCTTGTGGGACTGAGGCGTTTTGTGGGACTGAGGCGTATTGTGGGACTGAGGCGTCTTGTGGGACTGAGGCGTCTTGTGGGACTGAGGCGTCTTGTGGGACTGAGGCGTTGTGTGGGACTGAGGCGTCTTGTGGGACTGATGCGTCTTGTGGGACTGAGGCGTCTTGTGGGACTGAGGCGTCTTGTGGGACTGAGCCGTCTTGTAGGACTGAGCCGTTTTGTGGGACTGTGGCGTTTAGTGGGACTGAGGCGTCTTGTGGGACTGAGGCGTCTTGTGGGACTGATGCGTCTTGTGGGACTGAGGCGTCTTGTGGGACTGAGGCGTTTTGTGAGACTGAGGCGTCTTGTGGGACTGAGGCGTCTTGTGGGACTGAGGCGTCTTGTGGGACTGAGGCGTCTTGTGGGACTGAGGCGTCTTGTGGTGGGACTGAGGTGTCTTGTGGGACTGAGGCGTCTTGTGGGACTGAGGCGTCTTGTGGTGGGACTGAGGCGTCTTGTGGGACTGAGGTGTCTTGTGGGACTGAGGTGTCTTGTGGGACTGAGGCGTATTGTGGGACTGAGGCGTTTTGTGGGACTGAGGCGTTGTGTGGGACTGAGGCGTCTTGTGGGACTGAGGCGTTTTGTGGGACTGAGGCGTCTTGTGGTACTGAGGCGTCTTGTGGGACTGAGGCGTTTTGTGGGACTGAGGTGGGGTCTCGTGGCGCATTGTGGCGTCTCCGTCTCGTGGCTGAGGTGGGTGGGCGTGGGGTCAGGGGTGGGGTGGGGTGGGGGTGGGGTGGGGGTGGGGTGGGGTGGGTGGGGGTGGGGTGGGGTGGAGTAGGGTGGGGTGGGGGTGCAGTCATGAGTCTTCTGGGCTTCATCACTCTCCCGGTCGGATATGACTCTCGGCTGTGGGTGTTTACCGAAGTTGTGCTGAAGGATGACAATCTGTCATCTGCGTCGTTAGAAATCGATCATTCATCATCGCCGACGGCCGTAGTCTTCCATCACTATTGCCCCCAGCCGATATCGAGCTGCCAATCAGCCGGACCCGAGTTCCGTGAAGTCGCACATGCATGCCTAATGACCGGGCGCCTATTTAGACAGCTGGCCGAGACAAACTGCCGTTAACGATGATTGGTGGCCACGATCGAGAGTGATATTAACATGGTGTGGCCTAAATGACAGCGCAGAAATTTGAGACCGATGCCAAGAATGTAAAACATGCTCGAGATGAGTGCAATAAGAACGTAAAAACCGGTCCATTTTCAAATATTTAGCTCACTATCGAAATTGATTCAAATCAGCCAATGTCATTGCCATTTTAGGACCCACTCTACCAGCTGATTTTCCTCCTTGGCTCAAAGAAACTACTGAAAGATACTATTGAATGGGCCGGAGAGTCTTACATGCGTCAACGCGCTATCTTTCAAGCGTAAATGCCCGGGACGTAAATGGACCGTTTAGACGAGCCTTCATCAGTGACGCTGAAGAGTTTGAGTGCGCTCAGAGGCAATCGGTCTATTAAACACAGCTGATTACGAAGTCTGCTGAACAGAGCCTGCTTTTTGACAAGTTGGCACGCCATAGAGCCCGCGGTTCGTTGGAAGGGTTCGGAGGGCTCAAACTACGGGAGATGGATGCACCATTCGAAAGCTGAGCTCAAGCGGAATCCAGCGATTAACATTTTTCAAAAATCCATCGATGGCCTTTTTTAATCGACATTTTGTCCGAATTCGCGCCCCTTTCGTTTCGCCAGGACTATCGCGATGGTATGGCGAAAATGCAGGTATGGTGAAAATGCAGTATGGTATGGTATGGCGAAAATGCAGACCAATGGCATGTCTACCGATTCGTCATGCTCTGCACGACAAGGTCTCATAGAATGCAAAGCCATTAGGTGGTTTGGTTGGTTGCACGGCTGCATCAAAGCCAAGCGCTCCCGGTGTCGGCACTACGGCGCACTCCCGCCCGCGCCTCACACGCAGAATCGCCCCTCGCGACACGCGAGCTGAGCACTGCGCGCCGCCGACCCGGCTTATGGAGCGGGCCCTCGGCCATTCACGGACAAACGGTACATCGCATGTTGACAAACCTAGCTCTGTCCACTAGCTCAGGTATTCAACGAGATTGTGACAAATTTTCAGCCCCATCCGATCGCTACAAATGGTACTTTTAGACAATTGTATGCACCATATTTGCCAAACGTACCCTCTGACCGGGACTGGGTGCCGGCCCGGCACGGCCAACTTCGAGGCTGTACACGATGTGACGCCAGAGGCCACAGCGCGGCCGCCGCCGGGCATGACCTGACCCCACTGAACTCTATTATAACATGGAACGTGCATTGGCCGGAGGACTGGTCTAACAGGGGTGGTAAAAGTGTTTTGAGTGGCCCCGACCAAAAGTGGCACATACAAAAATGACCTCAGCACAGCTGGGGTCATGTTTTTACTTCACATGAATACCCTAACACCTGGCTGCATGCTCACATCATCCCTATATTTTAACCAGCGCCGTGCCGGGGGGAGACACCCCCTCAGGTTTAGCGCGGATAACGGAAAAAACGACGACGCGCAGCGCCGCCATTTTTGGTACAGCTGTTTGTGCATCAATTGTCCACATTCTGTAAAAAAAGTATTCGGGACATCTTAGGTCAGGTCACCAGACCAGGTCACGTGATCCCACCTCCAAAAAAAACTTGTGGTGGTACCACAATCACAGTTTTGGGATGATCGGTTTTACACTTACAGGATTTCATAAGGTCACATATATCTACAATTCGTTTATCTTGGATTTTTAATATCAGCGACCTAAGGTCGGTTTAATTTCGTGACCTCCCTATTATAAGTCTAAGGGGAAATATGCAAATGCTTCCTATTCTAAGGAGACGCAAGATAGCAGTTAATTCCTTCTGGATCATGTTATTATAGGAAATTATTGATGACCTAGCTGCCATTTTTGTTCAGTGACCACTACAGGGTCAGCCGAGGTCATCCGAGGTCACCAACAGTTTTATGTCAATAACTCTCGACATTATGACGATAGAGAAGTGAAACCGACACCAATGTGTTTATCTCGTTGCGACACGTCTTCACATATGCAACATGACCTACTTGCGGCACCACCACTTGACCTTGACCTGAGGTCACATTTGTAAGTTGACCTGACCTGGTAAACACTAATATGAGGCAAAGTGCTTTGACGAGGCAAGCACGATGGCGTCAAAATTATTTCCTTGTCGTTATTACGTAAAAAGTTATTCGTGATAAACGTTTTTTAAATAGCTTTTTTGACATCTGATGAGCTCTGGAGCCCCAACTTCAGCTTCAGACTTCAGCTCTCTATTGACTTCAGCTCAAATTAAAGGGCATTTTGTCAATTGGATTTTTAAAAGGCTTTCTATTGCTTTTTTCGTTTGTTCCTATAGCTATCATAGTTCCTGTGATATCTGGGGGTTTCTGGAGCGAAGTCCTAAAACTTGCAAATCTGTACTTTGATGACCTTTGGTGACCTCAATGTTGACTTGAAGACAAAATATCTTAAGTTCATTCGAATGTGCTTGTCGAGAGCTTTTGAACACTTTTTCTGCGTCTTTCTAGCCCTTTTAGTTTTCGAGTTAGAGGGGTGGGGTACCAGGACAGTGAAATCCACTGTACTGACAGTGGACCTCCATTGAACATGTACTAGTACCCCGGCCCCGCCCCCGGGGGAGTCTTCTGTCCGGATTTCCCGCGCCGTGTCGGGGGTGGGGCGTTTAGACGCCCCCTAAAGTTTTTTTTTCTCGTGGATAGCAAAAAAACGGCGGCGCTGCTTAAGACATCATTTGCCCACATATTGTAAAATTATTGACCACGGGTCATTTCAGGTCAGGTCACTAGGCCAGGTCATGTGACCACACCTCCAAAAAAGTGTGCGGTCGTACCACAGCCACAGTTCTTAGCCAATCGATTTCGTACTTACAGGATTGCATAAGGATAATAGGACCTACAATTCGTTTATCTCGGATTTTTTTGTATATCGGTGACCTAAGGTCGGGTCAATTTCGTGACCTCCCCATTATAAGTCAATGGGAAATATTAAAATGCTTCCTATTCTGAGGATACGCATGATATCAGCCCAATTCCTTCTAGATCATGTTGTTATAGGCCATTCTTGAAGTCCCAAGTGCATTTTTGGTTGTGTTGAAAAATATCATCCGGATTATGTTTTCGTCGGATTTTGTTTTAATGTAATTTACTATTATTGGCAATCAAGAACTGAAACGCAACTGCTAATTACAAAAAGTGAATGTACATACTTACTGACGTGATGAATATGATGATTAAGTGAATAATACATCTAAAGTGGTTTTGACGATCAGTATTTCTAAGGACATGATCGCTTAGTAAATTTCCACAAGAATGACATAGTAATTATTTTTGCTGGCATTTGGACCCCCGTGTACTTCACGAGAAGGAACATTTTGTCCCCGACCTTATCCATAAGGACAGAACACTTTACCACCCCTGTGGTCTAATGCCAGCCACCATCTTGCTGGTACCAAAAAGGCAGCCGGGCGCGCGGCCACCCGTGTTAAAGGATGGAGAGGCGGGTACACCGGCTGACATTTTACAATATATCGAGCGAACTACTTGTGGTAGCGCAATATGAATACCACTACAACGTTCCAAATTGAATGGAAAATTATTTTAGGTGTTCATATTTTTTTCGTGAAAAAATGTGAAAAAATATGAGCACCTAGAATCATTCTCCATTCAATTCGGAACGTTGAAGTGGTAGTCATATTGCGCTACCACAAGCAGTTCGCTCAATATATTGTAAAATGTCAGCCGGTGCACCCGCCTCCCTATCCTTTAAAGGGAGTGTGCCTACTCACATCGCTTAGTTGGGGTTATTGACACTGGTCTATAGAACACAATTTTCTGAATTGAACCACTACATCATTTCTCCAGATTCACCCTAGTTGCTGAGATATTCAAAGACTCCAGGAATTTGCTTGGGAGCAAAAAGTTATCGGGTAGACTCCAGATGGCTTCCCACTACTAAAAGCATTGCAACTATCGATTACACTGCTAGCATATCGTTATCACCGGCCAATAGCAATTCGAACAAACAGCTCGTGTGCGCTGATAGCAGCTGCCGAACAACAGAGCCTGGGCGGCCATCATGCTTGCATGCATCATGCTTGTCTTAGGTGCGTCGTTCACGTATCAATTTGTTACCTCTGTTTACCTTCACCGTAGTGGGAATCGTTTTTTCGATATCGAAACGAAAAATAATCGAAAACAATATAAGTGAAAATTCAACTAAAGGGGCTCCAGATGTGAATTTCATCGTATCCAACCATCACAACAATAGCTACTTATCGTAGGAAAAATAATTTTGACAGTTCAAAACAGTAGGCACACTCCCTTTAACACGGGCGGCCGCGCGCCCGGCCGCTTTTTTGGCACCGGCAAGATGGCGGCCGGCATTAGACAGCCCGGCCGGTAGTGGTACACGGCGATTGCTTCTCCGTGCCTGACCCTGACCGGCCAGCCGGCCAGCGGCGGCCGCGCTGTGGCCTCTGACGTCACATTGTGTACAGCCTCGAAGTTTGGTCGAGCTCGCTGTGGCCGGAGCAGATCGGTGCGGGTCCGGCGGCCGATCGAGAGGTTCCGGAATGGCGGCCGGCGCGAAAGCAGACTGAGTGAACGAGGCGAGTGGCGACAGCAGATCTTCAAAAACTCATACGGTTCTTGATCTTCCGAAGCGGCTATCACACAGCAGATGGCCGCTGTCTTCCTGCGTGCCATGTTACACTTGTGGAGCTAACCGAAGGTTGGTTTCACAAGGATAACACTATTCTTTAGAATTGTGTTTCCTTTGGGAAACCAACCTGAGCTGTTCGATCGGGAGGGGTTTTCTTAAGGTGGCCGAGATTTGGTACATCTTGAATCCAGGTCAGGGAAACGGTTTGTTTGCGACGAAACTTTCAGGATCCCGAGTCGAGACCGTCATCTGATCTGATGCCAAGTTTCAAGTCTGTCAAAACTCGATTGCACCTGCAACAGCAACATGAAGTTTAACATTGCAAGTCAACGGGGAAATACGAAAAAGGCCATGTAAGGCCATGTACTCCCAGGGAAACGGTTTGTTCGAGACGAAACCTTGATTAGGGTGTGCAGCACTGCCTGTAGAAACTGCCTGCAAAGTTTCAACTCTGTCAAAACTCGATTGCACCTGCAATTGCAAAAATAGGCTGCCGGCCGAAGGCCAAATATCGATTAGGGAAAGATCCATGTCCATAGGAAACATGTGATCGCCTGCCGCAACTCCCACAAGCCACTGTGGTCTAGTGGATAGAACGCCTGCCTCGCAATTGATTGGCCACCGGTTCGAATCCGGTAAGCTCCTCTTTTCTCTTTTTTTTTAGAGTTGTCCCAAAATGGATTTTGATGCCTTATACGGGTATATAGTCGACTCGTGGCTGCTCTTTGAGCTGACAAAATGGCCTCAGAATTGCGCTCCGGTGATTGGTTTAGCCTGTGTGACGTCATACTTTTTTTGCGCTACTATTTGACCGACTTGCCGTGGGGCTAGAAGAAAAAGAAGACCAGATTTGGAAAGAGGAGGTCTGGGGCTACTATCTGGTAAGCTATTTATAGGCCCATCCATATACAAAAAACAGAAAACGGACTAAACCAACCTTCGGTCCGGCATTGCCCCAAAGCAAGGCCCCGTGCATAACCGAAGGTTGGTTTCACAAGGATAACACTATTCTTTAGAATTGTGTTTCCTTTGGGAAACAAACCTGAGCTGTTCGATCGGGAGGGGTTTTCTTAAGGTTGCCTGAGATCAGTACATCTTGGATCCAGGTCAGGGAAACGGTTTGTTTGCGACGAAACTTTCAGGATCCCGAGTCGAGACCGTCATCTGATCTGATGCCAAGTTTCAAGTCTGTCAAAACTCGATTGCACCTGCAACAGCAACATGAAGTTTAACATTGCAAGTCAACGGGGAAATACGAAAAAGGCCATGTAAGGCCATGTACTCCCAGGGAAACGAATTGTTGGAGACGAAACCTTGATTAGGGTGTGCAGCACTGCCTGTAGAAACTGCCTGCAAAGTTTCAACTCTGTCAAAACCCGATTGCACCTGCAATTGCAAAAATAGGCTGCCGGCCGAAGGCCAAATATCGATTAGGGTCCATAGGGAAGATGGGATCGCCTGCCGCAACTCCCACAAGCCACTGTGGTCTAGTGGATAGAACGCCTGCCTCGCAATTGATTGGCCACCGGTTCGAATCCGGTAAGCTCCTCTTTTCTCTTTTTTTTTAGAGTTGTCCCAAAATGGATTTTGATGCCTTATACGGGTATATAGTCGACTCGTGGCTGCTCTTTGAGCCGACAAAATGGCCTCAGAATTGCGCTCCGGTGATTGGTTTAGCCTGTGTGACGTCATACTTTTTTGCGCTACTATTTGACCGACTTGCCGTGGGGCTAGAAGAAAAAGAAGACCAGATTTGGAAAGAGGAGGTCTGGGGCTACTATCCGGTAAGCTATTTATAGGCCCATCCATATTTAAAAAAAAACAGAAAACGGACTAAACCAACCTTCGGTCCGGCATTGCCCCAAAGCAAGGCCCCGTGCATAGCTACTTATCGTAGGAAAAATAATTTTGACAGTTCAAAACAGTAGGCACACTCCCTTTAACACGGGCGGCCGCGCGCCCGGCCGCTTTTTTGGCACCGGCAAGATGGCGGCCGGCATTAGACAGCCCGGCCGGTAGTGGTACACGGCGATTGCTTCTCCGTGCCTGACCCTGACCGGCCAGCCGGCCAGCGGCGGCCGCGCTGTGGCCTCTGACGTCACATTGTGTACAGCCTCGAAGTTTGGTCGAGCTCGCTGTGGCCGGAGCAGATCGGTGCGGGTCCGGCGGCCGATCGAGAGGTTCCGGAATGGCGGCCGGCGCGAAAGCAGACTGAGTGAACGAGGCGAGTGGCGACAGCAGATCTTCAAAAACTCATACGGTTCTTGATCTTCCGAAGCGGCTATCACACAGCAGATGGCCGCTGTCTTCCTGCGTGCCATGTTACACTTGTGGAGCCGAGAAACACTATTGGCTATTGGTAGTTGAAGTAAATGTGCGGCTATATACCGCCGGATTGATCTATTCCTGAGTCTCTGCATTGCATGCTACCAAGGGTGTTTTTATTTTAACCGCAGCGAAGTTACCAGGTCAGGCCTTTTAACTTTGGTTGGTTACAGGCCACTGAGGAAAGTTCAGCCATGCCCGCCCAGCACACTGTTATAGACTGGGTTACCAATGGCACACTGTTATAGACTGGGTTACCAATGGCACACTGTTATAGACTGGGTTACCAATGGCTGTTATAGACTGGGTTACCAATGGCTGTTATAGACTGGGTTACCAATGGCTGTTATAGACTGGGTTACCAATGGCTGGGTTATAGACTGGGTTACCAATGGCTGTTATAGACTGGGTTATCAATGGCTGGGTTATATACTGGGTTACCAATGGCTGGGTTATAAACTGGGTTACCAATGGCTGGGTTATAGACTGGGTTACCAATGGCTGGGTTATAGACTGGGTTACCAATGGCTGGGTTATAGACTGGGTTACCAATGGCTGGGTTATAGACTGGGTTACCAATGGCTGGGTTATAGACTGGGTTACCAATGGCTGGGTTATAGACTGGGTTACCAATGGCTGGGTTATAGACTGGGTTACCAATGGCTGAGTTATATACTGGGTTACCAATGGCTGGGTTATAGACTGGGTTACCAATGGCTGGGTTATAGACTGGGTTACCAATGGCTGGGTTATAGACTGGGTTACCAATGGCTGGGTTATAGACTGGGTTACCAATGGCTGTTACCAATGGCTGGGTTACCAATGGCTGTTGATAAAGAAACAGCCCACTTTAGAGTCGGGACTTGTCTGGAGTGACAGTAAACTTCTCGTTCGGAGCTCGCTCGGCTAATGGAGTGTAACGCCCCGGCCGAACGGTCAGCTGTCACGCAACGGGGTAGTTTTGAAACAACGGTCAGCTGTCACGACTACGGGGGAGTTTTGAAACAACCGGCGCTGCATCAGAGTTCAGACCGTGGCGATATATTGGAATGGCGATTGCCAGGGCCGTGAGTAGCTTTCGCCAAATGCCCTGCTGGCTGTGTCCTAGCCAAGCTGCATTTTTTTATTTTTAAATATTGGTCACGATAACGACGGAATTATGAGGAGCGTCTTGTAGCGAGCTCAAATATACCGTGCTAACCGGTATCTACAGCAACGAATGCTATACATGTGCCTATATCGATTATACGACGTGGAAGCTTGTTGGCCCTTGTAAGTTCGGTATCAGTGTCCAGTGCAAGATGGAGAAACTTGTAGTGACATACAAAAGCTAAAGTGGAGTGACGTCAGAACGTCATTAATTTATATGGACCATGGTGATGTTTGCTTTAACCCTCGCCCTACGGGGGTCCTAAAACGACCCCCTGAGGTTTTTCTTGCATAACTTTTTACATATGCGGCGCATCTTGCTGGAATTTGCAGAAGCTGAGTTTACAACAATTATACGTATGCTGTACAAATTTCGTCGAAATTGGTTGAGAAATTTGGGGAAATAATGACGTTTTGATGACGTCATGTTGTTGGAAAAACGACAAATGTTTGAAAAATCGTAGAAAACAGAATTTTGAAGAAAATTGCAAACGCAATTCAGCGAAGATATACAAAGTCTTTTCTTTAAAATGGCTATCTCGGATTTTCGAAATTGGGGGTTTTTGACCCCTAAAATGAACAAAAACTGACTTTTTTGGAAAAATCACAACAAAATCAAAATTTTCGAAAATGTTAAAAAACGGAATATATGTGAGAGAACTCAGTATGGCTAATACTCAAACCAAATTTCAATGCAATATCTCTATTTTTGACTGAGTGATGGCTCCCTAAGTTTAATAAACTCATGACATCATTTTTTTAATAACTTTTTGGACTTTTTTTTACCAGATACGAATAAATAATTACCTTTTTTGCATTTATGAGGCAAAACTGGTCTCGGAACATGCCTTTTTGTTAACATTTATCAATTTATAATGTTTAGGTTTTCTGACAGATCAAAGTCGCTGTTCTGGACGTGATCGATCGAGGTCATTCACTTGACCTGGAAGGTCACTCATTCACCCGAAACCTACAATTTGCATACCGTTAGATTCCAAACATGACAGGCAACATGTTGGTTCTTACCGTGTTGCTCTATCTTGCTTGGTTCGGAAGTTAACAGGGGGGTCTTTTTAGGACCCCCGTAGGGCGAATGTGAAAAAGCTCCCGTAGGGCGAGGGTTAAACTACATTTTAAACGACATTCCTGTGTGTTAATTCTCACTTTCCGTTTACATTACTGACATCTCATTTCTGATAAATTCCGTCGGAGGCAAAGGCGCACACAATTGCCCCCCCCCCCCCTACGAAATGCGGGACCCCTCTGAGGCGGCCCGGTGGGACCCCTCTGAGGCGGCCCGCGGGGCTGGGGTCCTGTTTGGTTGCATTTTTAAAATAAAAATCCGGATTTATTTTTGTACAAATGAAAGTCAAAGTTTTACCTTTTGTATTTTCATCCGAAGGGCCCAGAGGCGCACACAAGGGGGGGGTTGTCACACGGGCCTGTGTCCCCTTACGAAATGCGAGGCCCCTATGAGGCGACCCGGTGGGGCCCCTGTCTGGTCGTATTTTGTTATAAGAAGAAAATTCGGATATATTTTTCACAAATGAAAAGTGAGTTTTTATTTTCTATTGTCATCTTAGCACACCACAACTGTCCGCGGCCCGTGACGTAATGCGCCAATGTGCATC
Organism: Chirona hameri; assembly: GCA_036785665.1. Classification (NCBI taxonomy): domain Eukaryota; kingdom Metazoa; phylum Arthropoda; class Thecostraca; order Balanomorpha; family Balanidae; genus Chirona; species Chirona hameri. Next base: position 88,248 of record JAXIVJ010001787.1, read on the forward strand.
CGTGAATCCATTCAAGCGTGCGTTCGGTATCTGGAAAATGTTTTAATTTGGATATTCTCCGCTGGGAAATTATCGCCGATAATTTTCCCTTCGCGCGTTCGGCATCGGGAATCATTCTCTATTGGAAAATTATCGCTCCGCAGAGCGTTCGGTATATGCCGAACAAGGATCGGCTCCATCCATCTGTTTGTTTACGTGCGCTGTAAAACACGTATTTAACTCAACACAGGCGTGAAATTAGTATTATTCGCCCTTAAAAGCAACAGGAATTTCTTTGAGAACACAACATGTGCAAAAACTCAAGTTAAAAGACAGCAAATGGTCGCCGGTGAACGCAGCGGCAGTCAGCTGACTACGACGAAGGGATAATATCCAAGCCCGACCCCGCTCCAGACATTTTCCACGATTCTCGCCCGCGACGGAAAATTATCGGGGATGATTTTCCATTTCCCAGATATCGAACGTGATCCTTGTCAGGTAGATATTGAATGTCACCTATGCCACTAAATGTCAGTTGGTCATATGTGGGTGTCCTTAAAAAACTTTTCCCTCGAGAACTAGGAGCTAGCGAAGCGCCGACAAATAAATTAAGAAAAAATACATTCGAAAGATATTTAACCCGCGCCGTGCCGGGGGGCGGGCGTTTAGACCCCCCCCCCTCCCCTCTAAGGATTTTAGGGGATAGCAGAAAAGCGGCGTTTTTGCATAGCTGTTCGAGCATCAATTACCCAAATTATGTGAAATTCTTGACCTCGGGTCATCTCAGGTCAGGTCACCTGGCCAGGACACGTGACCCACCTCCAAAAAAGTTGGCGGCCGTACCACAGCCACAGTTTTTGGCCGATCGGTTTCAAACTTACAGGATTTCATAAGGTCATAGGTACCTACAATTCGGATATCTAAGATTTTGTAGGTATGTCGGTGACCTAAGGCAGGGGCGCAGCCAGGGAGGGGGCAAGGGTGGGCAATTGCCCCCCCCCCTTACATATCTTTCGAATGTAATTATCTTTCGTATTTTTTATTTATTTATTATTATAAATATCTTTCGAATGTATATTTTCTCACAGGGGGCCTCGCCGAGATTGGCCCAGATACCATTTGCATTAGCTAAATGGCTTTCAAAAAGTCACAGAGGAGCCCTCAAACCAGGCAAGGGTCACTCTGGTGCATGACAAGGGCCCTCAGAGACACTAAAGGGCTTTCGAAGCCGGTCCAGGGGGCCTCTTGGGCATGTCCAGGGGCCCATTGAGCCCACCGAGGGGCCCAAAAAACTGTCCAGGGGCCTTTCGAGCATGTCCAGGGACCCATTGAGACCACTTAAGGACGCAAAGAAATGACCAGGGACCTTTCAAGCATGCCCTGGGGCCCATTGAGCCCACTCAGGGGCCCCAAAAACCTGCCCAGGGGCCTCTAGAGCATGTCCACTTGTCCAGGGGCCAATTGAGCCCACCCACGGTCCAACAAACCTTCCCGGTGGCCTCTCGAGCATGTCCAGGGGTCCATTGAGCATGTTCAGGGGCCTCTCGAGACTGGCCAGGGGCCCATTATAGTCTGTTTTGGGGCCTCTTGAACCTGCCCAGGGGCCCATTATAGTTTTCCCAGAGGCCCATCGAGTCTGTTCAGGGGCCTTTTGAACCTGCCCAGAGGCCATTAGAGCCTGCCCAGAGGCCTCTCGAGCTTGCCCAGGGGCTCATTCAGTCTGTTCAGGGGCCTTTCGAACCTATCCAGGGGCCTCTCCAGCTTGCCCAGTAGCCCATTGAGTCTGTTGTTCAAGGGCCTCTTGAACCTGCCTAGGGGCCATTAGAGTCTGTGCAGGGGCCTCTCGAGCTATCCCAATGGTCCATTGAGCCTGTCCAGGGGCATGTCGAACCTGCCCAATGTCCAGGGGCTAGTAGAGTCTGCTCAGGGGCTTCTCGGCTTGCCAATGTGCCATTGAGTCTGTTCAGGGCCCTCTCGACCTTATCCAGAGGGCCATTGAGTCTGTGAACGGGGCCCTCGAGCCTGCCCAGGGGTTGCTAGCCGTCGCCTGGAGCGCCTGTTATAGCTGGAGCGCCTGCTAGCCGTGGTAGGCGCGGTCATAATGAGTGATAATGTGCTGTACTCTGACCCACCTGGTGCAATGTTATCTTGGGTTTAAAAATGGTAATTGGATAAGTCTGATGCGTTTTTTTTAATTCAGGGGGGGTGATGGTAGTACAAAACAATTTAACAATTTTCCTCTCAGGAGAGTGTGTGCTGCAATATGTGTCAGCTAGGGGCGTCGCCGACGGGAGGGTCGGGGGGAGGTCTGGGCAAACTCCCCCACTTTTAGAAGGCAGGGGAGGGTCGACCCCCCTCCCCCCGTGTGACAGCGTGACTCCACCCTCTGACAGCATGACTCCACCCTCTGACAGCGTGACTCTATCCTCTGACAGCGTGACTCCGCCCTCTGACAGCGTGACTCCGCCCTCTGACAGCGTGACTCCACCCTCTGACAGTGTTACTCCACCCTCTGACAGCGTGACTCTATCCTCTGACAGCGTGACTCCACCCTCTGACAGCGTGACTCCGCCCTCCGACAGCGTGACTCCACCCTCTGACAGTGTTACTCCACCCTCTGACAGCGTGACTCTATCCTCTGACAGCGTGACTCCGCCCTCTGACAGCGTGACTCCGCCCTCTGACAGCGTGACTCCACCCTCTGACAGTGTTACTCCACCCTCCGACAGCCTGACTCCACCCTCTGACAGCGTGACTTTATCCTCTGCCAAGCCTGACTCCACCCTCTGACAGCGTGACTCCACCCTCTGACAGCATGACTCCACCCTCTGACAGCGTGACTCCACCCTCTGACAGCATGACTCCTCCTCTGACAGCGTGACTCCTCCCTCTGACAGCGTGACTCAATGCTCTGACAGCGTGACTCCACCCTCTGACAGCGTGACTCCACCCTCTGACAGTGTGACTCTATCCTCTGACAGTGTGACTCTATCCTCTGACAGCGTGACTCTATCCTCTGACAGCGTGACTCCACCCTCTGACAGCGTGACTCTATCCTCTGACAGCGTGACTCTATCCTCTGACAGCGTGACTCCTCCCTCTGACAGCTGACTCCTCATCTGCCGGCGGTCGGCCGACAGTACATCATCAGCGCTGGCAACTGGGTCCTCACTCAGCCACGGATGGCGACGCTGGCACCATTGCCGCCGACAACGCCGTAGGTAATTTCATTTACTGTCGACACGCCGTGGTGTCGGATGTCGGACGACCTTCCAGGAGGCCCCGTCTCCCGGGTCTCCGGGGACCGCCCGGAGCCCGGTCTCCCGGGTCTCCGCGGCATCGCGTGTGGTGTCGGACGGTGGTGGGATGTGGTGCCGGATGTGGTGCCGGATGTGGTGCCGGATGTATATGGTGACATGTGTCACCTGTGGTGAACACGTCAGGTGTTGCTGACGCCGACGGCTGACTAACCATGTTCTGGCCGCCGCGCTGTAGTTTTTACAGAGCGGCTAGAAGATAACCAGTAAGCCTTGCCGTGATGAGCCACTATCAGGATAGGGAAGAGGTGCTTTAGGCTCAGAAGCACCAGAGCAAACTTCCGACAAAGGATAGACCGGTGGGAGATCCCCAAAGGTAGATATAGGTGGAGTGAAGACAGAGCAGGCGGCAGAGTGACGTTCAGGAGTGTACTGGGAACAGACTAGCAGGCCGACCAAGTGTTTACAGTCGGTCGGGGACTGAACAAACGGCCGATCAAGCAGGGGCGGCGGATAAGGGGGGGGGGGATGGGGGACAGGGGGCAGCTGCCCCCCCCCCCCCCACACACACACACACTCAATAAGTTGGGGGGGGCAAACATATGATTTCCCCCCTCCCCCCCCCCCCATAAATTTGTAAGAGGGGCCATGCAAGACCGAAGTGACTCGAAACGAATTTCACTCTGCTTTTAAACAAAGTGCAAGTAAAGTAGTAGTAAAACAACAAAACGCAAGGCCTGAGTGGGCCCTCTGGCCGCCTGTAGGGGCTCCCTGGCCGCCTGAGGGGCACTCTGGCCGTCTGAAGGGGCATTCTGGCCGCCTGAGGGGCACTCTGGCCGCCTGAGGGGGCACTCGGACCGCCTGAGGGGGCACTCTGGCCGCCTGAGGGGCACTCTGTCCGCCTGATGGGGCACTCAGACCGCCTGAGGGGGCACTCTGGCCGCCTGAGGGGACACTCTTGCCTCCTGAGGGTCACTCTGGCAGCCTGAATGGGGCACTCTAGCCGCATGAGGGGGCACTCTGGCCGCCTGAGGGGGCACTCGGACCGCCTGAGGGGGCACTCTGGCCGCCTGAGGGGGCACTCTAGCCGCCTGAGGGGCACTCTGCCCGCCTGAGGGGCACTCTGGTCGCCTGAGGGGGCATTTTGGCCGCCTGAGTGGTCACTCTGGCCACCTGAGGGGGTACTGGCCGCCTGAGGGGGCACTCTGGCAGTCTGAGGGGGCACTCTAACCGCTTGAGGGGACACTCTGACCACCTGAGGGGGCACTCTGGGCGCCTGACAGGGCACTCTGGCCGCCTGAGGCCGCCCTGAGGGAGTCGGGATCTGCTTCCATAGGCGGTGGAACAGGGGGGAGCAGCGGATCCAGGGGGAGGGGGACAAGGGTCTATGACCCCTTCAAAGGTCCTGAAACTATGATTGCCCCCCCCCCCCCAAACGGTCGGACGTACAGTTCTAAAAACTGCCTTTGTAGTAGTCAAAATCCAGCTATCCAGTTAAAAACTTGAAAATTTCGCGCCGCTTAGCGGCATGACAACACATTCGCATTTGCATATAGAAATTTGGTAAATGGGAAAATGAATTACTTAAGTGTCTGGCAGAGGCTCTCCTTGGCAGTACCTAATTGCTAGCCTTGGCAGTACCTAATTGACCACTCCTTTCATAAAATATTAACTTTCAAGCGGGATACATGTTTAGCTAGTCTGCCGAGTTACGAAAAAGGCGACGCGAACGCAAAAACGCGGACATCGGCACCCGGAAGCTGATCCATCGGTGCCCAACTTGCTGGACCGAAGAGCTAATAGTGGGGCCAGCCAGGGCCATCTCCCCAAGCCAACTCCCCCCAGGCTCCTCCAGGTCCACAGGGACCATTTGTGTGCGGAAAAGTCGTTCTGGCTCTTGCTGCTTTCAAACCATTTGTACTGTTACCAGTTGTTTGTTACAGTTCTATCTATCGTCATCGTCTTCGGTTCGTTGTAACGGTGAATTGAATGAATTACATTTTTAGCTTCTCATCCTCTACAAGGCCCGTCACCCATATGTATGGGTTGTATTAGGCAAACCCGTACAATTTCACGCCGCTTGGCTGCGCTAAATAACAAGTATCCACTATAACATGAAAACCACATTACAAATTGCTGCAAAGGCATAAAAATACACGCATAAAAATGGGCTACATTTTTTTCGTCATTTCAGTCGACTCAAAAATTATCGGCGACGCTTCTGCCTACCCCCCCCCCCCCCTCCCCTCCCTCCTGTCAACAACTTTCTCGCTGACGGCTGACGGCCTGCTACCCACCCGCTCAACAACTTTTTGGAAATACGCCACTGGATTTGCCCCCTCCCCCAAAAAAGGGGCATCCACCGGGGGCACCGGGCACCGGGAACCCTTGAATCCAGGAGGGGAGGCGGGGCACCAATGCCCCGGTGCCCCCATCAAATTGCTGAAAACCCACCTATTTTGTGCGAAATGGTGTAAAATTTAGAGACAAAAAACGTGCCGCTTCGCGGCGCATATTACATACGTGCGTCCTGATAAATCCTCGATGTCAGGATGTTTGTTGACTATCTTCTTTTTTTTTGTCGCGAACGAAACCATGGTGCCCGCCGTTTGGGCTTGTTATCATCTGGACTGTGGTTCATGGTTGGAAATCCATGAAACTTATTTGAAACTGGTAAGCAACTGCACCCAAGCTCTTATAATTCTGCAAAAAAGTCGAAAATATCACATTTGTGTGCCACTGGGGCAAAATTCTTTCTATCTTTCCGGTGGAAGAATTTCATTGAGTGGCTGCATTGGTAGCCTTGGGCTGAATTGAATTTTTGGATGAATGAAATGAAAATAATCCAATTTTTGAGGGCCTTGTTATCCAGACGAAAAATGAAGCCAAAAAATCCGCGCCGCTAAGCGGCGTAAATTTCGCCGTTCGCAAAATCCTGCCTATTTTTAGTTCAAGAACATTTTATGAAGTCCGTACTAGACACAAAGAAATATGATACACTGCTATGGCATGCATAATATTTACTGTTTGTAAAAAAACGGCTACCCCTGCAGTCACGAGCATCGACTACCCTCTTGGTCAAGTTTCCCCCCACCAGTGGTGGCGGATAAAGAAGGGGGGACAGCTTCCCCCCCACTCAAGAAGCTGGGGGGGGGGGAACATATGATTTTGCCCCCTCATCGTAAGAGGGGCACTCCAAGAAGTTGGTTCGATTTTGTTTGACCGAAACAATGACCCAGGGCCCCGATGTGCCCCCAGCCAGCCTGAGGGCCTTCTAAGGCCGACAAAAGTCCCTTAGTCGGCCTGAGGGGACCCTCGATAGGCCGAGTGGGCCCTCAGAAGGCCTGAGACTTCAACAGGGGTCTGTCCAACGTTTTTGTGTGACTATTTAGGGGCCCTGCAAAATATAGTGGCCTAAATCCGAGGAGATACCATTTCGCGCAAAAAAAAAATGGGGGGGGGCCTTTGACCGTGGGAGGGGCACTTTTGGTCGGCCCCCTAAGTTTCTTTGCCCCCCCCCATCCGAAAATACGATCCGCCGCCACTGCGATCAAGTATATGAGGCTAGTTATCTACCCTTCTCCTCTTACTTTTAACCACATTGTCATTTAACACAGGTGATCATTTAACACCTTTGTATCCAAACACTGATCAGCCGGCCCAACAGACCATTCCAGCCGCCATTTGCAGCTGCCAACTGTGGAGATTCTGCCGTCAGTTTTCCTTCTCTGTGCCACTGACTAGCCGATGCCGTGCGCTGTCTGCTGCCGGTGCTGGCTCTCTTCAGTCGTAATTACGACGAGCCGTGTCGGTCGTAAAGCCGTAACCTGCCCTGGCCAGGGAGTTACAACGCGCGCCAGCACGCCTCGGACTACAGCGTGCACGCTACTACAGTCCGTATACGGCAGACTGTATACGGCAGTCCGTATACGGCAGACTGTATACGGCAGTACGTATACGGCAGACTGTATACGGCAGTCCGTATACGGCAGACTGTATACGGCAGTACGTATACGGCAGACTGTATACGGCAGTACGCATACGGCAGACTGTATACGGCAGTCCGTATACGGCAGACTGTATACGGCAGTCCATATACGGCAGACTGTATACGGCAGTCCGTATACGGCAGACTGTATACGGCAGTACGTATACGGCAGACTGTATACGGCAGTCCGTATACGGCAGACTGTATACGGCAGTCCGTATACGGCAGACTGTATACGGCAGACTGTATACGGCAGTCCGTATACGGCAGTCCGTATACGGCAGACTGTATACGGCAGTATGTATACGGCAGACTGTATACGGCAGTACGTATACGGCAGACTGTATACGGCAGTCCGTATACGGCAGACTGTATACGGCAGTACGTATACGGCAGACTGTATACGGCAGACTGTATACGGCAGACTGTATACGGCAGTCCGTATACGGCAGACTGTATACGGCAGTACGTATACGGCAGACTGTATACGGCAGTACGTATACGGCAGACTGTATACGGCAGTCCGTATACGGCAGACTGTATACGGCAGTCCGTATACGGCAGACTGTATACGGCAGTCCGTATACGGCAGACTGTATACGGCAGTACGTATACGGCAGACTATATACGGCAGTCCGTATACGGCAGACTGTATACGGCAGACTGTATACGGCAGTCCGTATACGGCAGTCCGTATACGGCAGACTGTATACGGCAGTACGTATACGGCAGACTGTATACGGCAGTACGTATACGGCAGACTGTATACGGCAGACTGTATACGGCAGTCCGTATACGGCACACTGTATACGGCAGTACGTATACGGCAGACTGTATACGGCAGTACGTATACGGCAGACTGTATACGGCAGTCCGTATACGGCAGACTGTATACGGCAGTCCGTATGCGGCAAACTGTATACGGCAGTCCGTATACGGCAGACTGTATACGGCAGTACGTATACGGCAGACTGTATACGGCAGTCCGTATACGACAGACTGTATACGGCAGTCCGTATACGGCAGACTGTATACGGCAGTCCGTATACGGCAGACTGTATACGGTAGACTGTATACGGCAGTCCGTATACGGCAGTCCGTATACGGCAGACTGTATACGGCAGTACGTATACGGCAGACTGTATACGGCAGTACGTATACGGCAGACTGTATACGGCAGTCCGTATACGGCAGACTGTATACGGCAGTACGTATACGGCAGACTGTATACGGCAGACTGTATACGGCAGTCCGTATACGGCAGACTGTACGGCATACTGTATACGGCAGTCCGTATACGGCAGACTGTATACGGCAGTCCGTATACGGCAGACTGTATACGGCAGACTGTATACGGCAGTCCGTATACGGCAGACTGTATACGGCAGTCCGTATACGGCAGACTGTATACGGCAGTACGTATACGGCAGACTGTATACGGCAGTCCGTATACGGCAAACTGTATACGGCAGTCCGTATACGGCAGACTGTATACGGCAGTCCGTATACGGCAGACTGTATACGGCAGTCCGTATACGGCAGACTGTATACGGCAGTACGTATACGGCAGACTGTACGGCATACTGTATACGGCAGTCCGTATACGGCAGACTATATACGGCAGTCCGTATACGGCAGACTGTATACGGCAGTCCGTATACGGCAGACTGTATACGGCAGTCCGTATACGGCAGACTGTATACGGCAGTCCGTATACGGCAGACTGTATACGGCAGTCCGTATACGGCAGACTGTATACGGCAGTCCGTATACGGCAGACTGTATACGGCAGTCCGTATACGGCAGACTGTATACGGCAGACTGTATACGGCAGACTGTATACGGCAGACTGTATACGGCAGTCCGTATACGGCAGACTGTACGGCATACTGTATACGGCAGTCCGTATACGGCAGACTGTATACGGCAGTCCGTATACGGCAGACTGTATACGGCAGTACGTATACGGCAGACTGTATACGGCAGACTGTATACGGCAGTACGTATACGGCAGACTGTATACGGCAGACTGTATACGGCAGACTGTATACGGCAGACTGTATACGGCAGTCCGTATACGGCAGACTGTATACGGCAGACTGTATACGGCAGTACGTATACGGCAGACTGTATACGGCAGACTGTATACGGCAGACTGTATACGGCAGACTGTATACGGCAGACTGTATACGGCAGTCCGTATACGGCAGACTGTATACGGCAGACTGTATACGGCAGTACGTATACGGCAGACTGTATACGGCAGACTGTATACGGCAGACTGTATACGGCAGTCCGTATACGGCAGTCCGTATACGGCAGTCCGTATACGGCAGTCCGTATACGGCAGACTGTATACGGCAGTCCGTATACGGCAGACTGTATACGGCAGACTGTATACGGCAGTCCGTATACGGCAGACTGTATACGGCAGTCCGTATACGGCAGACTGTACGGCATACTGTATACGGCAGACTGTATACGGCAGTCCGTATACGGCAGACTGTATACGGCAGTCCGTATACGGCAGACTGTATACGGCAGACTGTATACGGCAGTCCGTATACGGCAGACTGTATACGGCAGTCCGTATACGGCAGACTGTATACGGCAGTCCGTATACGGCAGACTGTATACGGCAGTCCGTATACGGCAGACTGTATACGGCAGTCCGTATACGGCAGACTGTATACGGCAGTCCGTATACGGCAGACTGTATACGGCAGTCCGTATACGGCAGACTGTATACGGCAGTCCGTATACGGCAGACTGTATACGCCAGTCCGTATACGGCAGACTGTATACGGCAGTCCGTATACGGCAGTCCGTATACGGCAGACTGTATACGGCAGTCCGTATACGGCGGACTGTATACGGCAGTCCGTATACGGCAGACTGTATACGGCAGACTGTATACGGCAGACTGTAGGGCAGACTGTATACGGCAGTCCGTATACGGCAGTCCGTATACGGCAGTCCGTATACGGCAGACTGTATACGGCAGACTGTATACGGCAGTCCGTATACGGCGGACTGTATACGGCAGACTGTATACGGCAGACTGTATACGGCAGTCCGTATACGGCAGTCCGTATACGGCAGTCCGTATACGGCAGACTGTATACGGCAGTCCGTATACGGCAGACTGTATACGGCAGTCCGTATACGGCAGACTGTATACGGCAGTCCGTATACGGCGGACTGTATACGGCAGACTGTATACGGCAGACTGTATACGGCAGTCCGTATACGGCAGTCCGTATACGGCAGTCCGTATACGGCAGACTGTATACGGCAGTCCGTATACGGCAGACTGTATACGGCAGTCCGTATACGGCAGACTGTATACGGCAGTCCGTATACGGCAGACTGTATACGGCAGTCCGTATACGGCAGACTGTATACGGCAGTCCGTATACGGCAGACTGTATACGGCAGTCCGTATACGGCAGACTGTATACGGCAGTCCGTATACGGCAGACTGTATACGGCAGTCCGTATACGGCAGACTGTATACGCCAGTCCGTATACGGCAGACTGTATACGGCAGTCCGTATACGGCAGTCCGTATACGGCAGACTGTATACGGCAGTCCGTATACGGCGGACTGTATACGGCAGTCCGTATACGGCAGACTGTATACGGCAGACTGTATACGGCAGACTGGTATGTCATGCGGTAGTGCTAAACCTCGTGCTGCTGAAAATACATTACAATGTAAACATGTGTTAGTGCGGTGTACTGTAATTTTATATCATATAATATAATAATACAATAGATAAAATAATATAATTTCGCTCCATTACTGTCTAATATAATTTAAAACGCATTATACATGGTGTGCCATATGCGGAACTAACGCCGGGCGCCCGTCCGGGCCTGCTGCCATCGGGTTTTCGGTATAAAACTGCACATTTCGAAGTCTAGCAGAAAAACTGTAAGGAGTAACAAATATGTTCTATAGATCCTGTTAGATTATGCAATGTTCTAGCATTCTACACTATTGCCAAAGACCTGACACCACCGCCGACGCAGCTTGATACATTTTCAGATCAAATTATTGGTTTATTTCCAATGATAAATCTGGGGAAATTGCCTGATTTAGGGTGAACGGCGGCGCAATACCAAACATATCTTACAAAGTAAGGATGACAGCAAACATGTTCTTTGCCTCCTGAGAGAAGACACTTCTATTACCACACCAACTAAATTTGAGCCACCCACCTTCGATGCCGTGGTCGCTTTGCCAGGCTGATTACATGCAATGCTTCGTTCAAGGTTACTATAACACTTCGCTTACAACTGAACGTAGATGATAGTGCTTATATTAGCGTAAACAATGGTTTTGTCAATTCAGGACGAATACAACTCTCGAACGCGATGACTAAGGAACATCTCATTAAATTTAACATCATTTGCCTACGTTGAAAACCAAATAGTTAATATTTAGTGGGTTTTATTTTCGTGAAACACTGCGACGGTGCTTCCACCTATTGGCAACTGATTGAACTAAACCTCGAATGCCAGTGCCGGGTATGGCACACCATGATAATGGAATATGGAATACACATGCATAATGGAATACAATCCGACTGGTACAACTCCGTCAGCAGTACCTCAGATCTGCCTTTGGACGTTTTGCCTTTGGACGTTCTGCCTTTGGACGTTTGCGGCTGTCTCCCGCGACCCGTGCGGCTCAGTTCTGGACTCGGGAAGAACCCACGGACGTCGCACATCACACCCGGCGACGATTCGTCTTCTGCCGACGATATTGCGTCGGCACCAGCTGTGTCGCTGAGTCAGGGGGAGGCGTGGTCTCCCCCCGATACTCAGGGGGAGGCGTGGTCTCCCCCAGATACTCAGGGAGAGGCGTGGTCTCCCCCCGATACTCAGGGGGGGGGGGAGGCGTGGTCGGATGGTCGGTCAGGATCTTTCTTACGCTTTCTTTCGATCTTAACTACATTATGCAAATATCGAGCGCAGTTTTGTATCTCCGTTTATTATACGCTCCTCTACGGACCGCCATCATTTTTAACAATTAAGTTCTACAGTAGTAGGTGCGGAGTTACATGTGATGATGCTCATGCTATTTGTTCTACATTACATAGCGCATTAGGCAATATCCTTATTGCGTTTTTAACAGAGCGAATTTGTATGGCACGGTCGACCTCTCCCTCACCATATTCAGCTCCGTAACTAAGGACATGGGCGGAAGGAAAGCATGACATGCCGCTCAAATATTGTAAATTACTAAGATAGCTAACAAAATGCACACTAACCGGCGATATCCAGGGTCTTCAAATGCAGAGAGTCGAACAAGCTATTCAGGTCCGTATTGCTAGAGGCCAATCTCTTACATTTTTTACATACTTTTGTTTGGTACATATGGACAAGGTCCAAGAGGTAACTAAATCTCATCACAATGACAGCTTCAAATGATTATTTGTTCCTTGTTTGGCTCATATCGATATGCAAATCATCTGAAAAGCTTGAACACTTGCACATTGCACAACACTGGCACGGTCACGCGTCACTAGCTCGTCATCCTACAGAATATTCAGTTATAAAAGCTAAAATGTAAATGATGACTTTCGGGATGCTTATCGACAGTCCCTACATGTCGACGCCACGCTGGCCCGTGATTGCCCGAGGCATTACAGACGGGACGGGCTGAGCCGCGCCCCCTGCTCTGTCTGCCTCCTCCGCTGCTCTGCCCACTCAGTAGCCCCTCCTCGGCGTCGTCCGGCGCTGGCCAACGAAGGCGCGGTTTGTGTAGCTGCCCGGCGGCTCCACGAAGGTAGACCGGTTGACCACTTCGTTAACCTGAAGAAGAAAAAAAAATGAATTTAGAACAGTCACTGTAGGCTGTGATTGCCGAGCGATGCGTCGTTTGCCGTCATCACTGAAAATGAAAGCAGGTCAACTGCGCGGTATTCGGGGAAACAAAGTTTGACGGACGTGACGTTGGTACCACATATAAATGGTCGATCGCGGGCAATAATTATTTTATGTTTGGAATTCTGTCGATCAAGTTGCCCGAAATGACTTCGTGGCACGGGACATTGGAACACATGGCTAAACATAGCAACCCACTCGCTGCAGACACAACGCAGAGGCCATATGATAAACGACTTAATTTTATTTCCTAAAAAACGAATGCACCATTTGGACTGGAACAGTTTGTTTGTCAGAGTTTTGGTGGAGAGTTATTGGGATACAGTTACGGATGAAAGCGTTTATAGAACTATTGTTCTCTATTGCTGTGCCTCTTGCAATTGCTAGGAATTCAAACTCATGAATTGTTGCGCCACAGGATATTCCACTTTCGTCTTGACGCTGAATTATTACGCAAACTTCTGGAAAGGACGCGGCGCTAAATATAGGCCAGATGTGTAAGTGAATTATGCGCCGGATGCACGCCAATAGATCACCTTCAACAGCCGCTCAATAGATCCTCTCTGAAACACCGTATCGCGATCCCATCCCTGTGCCTGTCTCATGAAGTAGCCTGACATAACTGAGTACGGCACGGTCACAATTGCCTGAGCGAAAACGACCTCGCCCCTGGACAATCACAGCAAATTACACCAGCGCCCGACCAGTCGTCAATTGTCTAAACTGCGACTCTTGTGGCCAACATCGATAAGCGTTCTGTCGTCCCGGAGGTCGGCGGCACGCGGCGGTGGCGGTGGCGGTGGCGGTGGCGGTGGCGGTGGCGGTGGCGGTGGCGGTGGCGGTGGCGGTGGCGGTGGCGGTGGCGGTGGCGGTGGCGGTGGCGGTGGCGGTGGCGGTGGCGGTGGCGGTGGCGGTGGCGGTGGCGGTGGCGGTGGCGGCGGCGGCGGCGGCGGCGGCGGCGGCGGCGGCGGTGGCGGCGGTGGCGGCGGCGGCGGCGGTGGCGGCGGTGGCGGTGGCGGCGGTGGCGGCGGTGGCGGCGGTGGCGGTGGCGGTGGCGGTGGCGGTGGCGGTGGCGGTGGCGGTGACGGTGGCGGTGGCGGTGGCGGTGGCGGTGGCGGTGGCGGTGGCGGTGGCGGTGGCGGTGGCGACGGTGGTGGCGTTGGTGGTGGTGGCGGCGGTGGCGGTGGTGGTGGTGGTGGTGGCGGCGGTGGCGGTGGCAGTGGCGGTGGCGGTGGCGGTGGCGGTGGCGGTGGCGGTGGCGGTGGCGGTGGCGGTGGCGGTGGCGGTGGCGGTGGCGGTGGCGGTGGCGGTGGCGGTGGCGGTGGCGGTGGCGGTGGTGGTGGTGGCGGCGGTGATGGTGGTGGCGGTGAGGCTGTGTCATCAGAGCCTGTCTGGTGACGCTGGGGCTGCCAGGGTCGATCCGCCGCCACCGGGACGATGGATGGTGGCAGTTAACCCGGCAATTGACTGGGGTCTCAGCCGAACGCCTTTGGCTGGGGGGATCGTTTTTCGCCCCCCCCCCCCCCCCCCCACCCCCCCATGGCTATCTTCCGAACCAATAACCGCAGCGAGACGCGCAAGGAGGATTCGAAAGCGCTCAATGAGACGCATCTACACACGAAATTGTCCAAATAAGGTCACATGTCAGGTCACGGTCAGATCAAAGGTAAAAATTGAGATATTTGAGTTTTTGGGCCATACTTTCCATCCAAAGCCATAGATTGCAACTGTTATCGCACAAAGTGCTCTCAAAGATATAATACATATCCTGCATAAGCAAAAGTGAAATTGTAAGCAAAGGTCATGGTCAAAGTCAGGTCACAGAAGGTCACAGGTCTACGAATGACATGCGAAACATGTTGTATGGGTTATATTACACGATAATTCGATAGTAGCAGTCAGTTTCACATACTGACACCATCTATCAGGTCACATAAGGTAAAAATTTGAAATGGATAAATATAAATAGAAAAGGCATGTGTTGTCTTGTCTCACCAGTTTTGTCTTAGAAATACAGTGCTGGCATTTATTTGTTTTTATCTGGTCACTAAAAGCCAAAAAAAGGCAATTTCAAAATATGACGCCATGAGTTACTCATAATGAGGGAGCGATAAGTCAGTCAAAAATAAAGATATTCTTTTTAAATTTTGTTTGGGTATTGTCCACATGTGGTTCTTCAACAGATCTTCTGGGTTTTTGAAAATGTTTGAAAATATTGATTTTGAGGGGATTTTTTCAACAACAACAAAAAGAAATTGTTTGTTGTGGTTAAAAAACAAATATCACAAATCCGTGATAGCCATTTTGTAGCCCTTGCCATTTTCTATCTTTCGGAGTTTTTCTATTGCATTTTGCTTCCAATATGGCATTTGTAAGGCCTACTAAAGTTTAGCTGATTTTTGTGTCAAACTCGTGAGTAGTGACGTCACTAAATTCGCTATACATATTTCGAGACAAAAATCGTTCAAATTTCTTCATTTTTGCACAGAAGAAATATAATTGATGTAGAAGAAGGTACATGCAATTTCACGTCGATAGCGCTATTAGTTTTTGAGCTTATGCGAAAGTTCGTCAGGGGAGCGGGGTGGGGGGGGGGGGGGCGAAAAATGCCCCCCCCCAGGCCAAAATGGCGGGGTAAGTGCCGTTGCCGACGGTTTCAGTGGCGCCGCCCGCCCTGCTGCGGCGTTTGAAATGGGGGCTGGACCACGTCGCTGGCTCAAAGATCCGGGCAGCGCAGCGTCCCGCCGCCCCCGCCGCCGCCCCGCCCAGTGCACACCGCCGCCCACTGCACCACCCGCCGCCCTCCAACCGGCGGGAAAACAAGATGAACGGAAACAAGACACAGATATCAAAGAAGAGACATTAGTTATGAGCGAGCGCGAAGCGCTCGCGAGTCTTCACTGGATACGGGATTTTTCTCACATATGGGCGGCCGACCCGATCCGACCCGACTCGGCCCGACCCGGCCCGACAGTAACGCTTTTGAGGAGTTTATATCTTTGGAATCCCGCATCCGATTGACAAGCGGTCTTCGCCATTTGATAGCCTCATGCAATCAATTATGTTATTGATATGCTTCGTCTCACGTGAGGGGTCAGCATGGCGCGTGGCACGTGCCACACCAGGGGTGTCAGAAAACGTTATCCTGCTATAGCTGAGAAACGGCTGGACTGATTAAGCTGAAATTTGGTGTGTGGTTTGGGACTGGCAATGTTGCGCAAGTCAAACTCTGAGTCACACTGCACGTGCACACGTGCACACCCTTGTTCTGCAACTGTTATGTTAACATGAGATTGCATGGGTTAACATGGAAAACGCGAAATTCAGAAATCACGAAAAACGGGCAAACTTCGCGCAGTTCCTGGGCCGCTGGCTTGGCAACCGCGGGTCGCAGCGGCTTGCGATGGACACACTGCGATAGAGTATAGATTGGCCTGGCGCATAGTATGTCGTTCAGAGCGAAGCACGGCCACGTGCAAAGTTATGACCACTTACATAATAAAATGATCATTTTAGAGCATTTTTCAGTATTTAAATCGGTGCTCGGCAACTGTTGGACATGGGACGCTGAAACGGGCACCACTTTGCAGGCGAATGCACCGTCTTCCAATTATATGGGTCACACAAAGCTGTTCGATCATTTTTTAGGCAGGCTGCCAGGCGTTGAAGATGAGATTCAATATTTGTTTACAATTGTATCCTTTACACCGCCGTACCAACGCAACGAAGACGAATTTGAACAGCAAATGTACACAGCCGGATAGCGCTGTCTTTACTGACCAATATCCACCCAAAATATTTCGCTACTGATTCATAGGTAACTTATGATGAAGATAAACGCAAATGATTGCTGACGCTAATATTGCGAAATATTTGCACGGAATTAAATACCGTGCGTGACTCAGACCACGCAGTGCTGGCGGCAACTCATTATAGTCAGATACCGCCGAGTACAAAAAGCGGGGCCTCCCAGACTCTGACCTGATGGTCGGGGTCACCAGCATATCACTGTTTCGGGTGTCTCTCCCGTGTACACTCCGCCTGATGGTCAAACTAGCAGCAAGGTCTGGCGGCTCAGAGGTAGCTAACATTTTGCTAATCAACACGAGGCGATGGTAATTGTACATGTTGTCAGCATGAAGCCAGCCGCGCTCATCAATTACGTCGCTCACATGGTCATACTTCCTTCGGCCAGAGCCCACCCGCGCGGCGAACTTAACTAACTTCTTAAGCCGTTTACGCTGTGTGACATTGCTAGCGCCATACACGGACAGACAGTAGCGGATAATAGAAAACACCAATTTTGTACCAATGTAGCCATCACTGACTGGGGAGAGACTGTGCCTGATGTGGCTCAGCCCACACCATAGGCGTACACAAGGGGGGGGGGGCAAACGGGGCAATTGCCCCCCCCCCCCCCCCTGAAAGTCTGTACGTGCCCCCTTTGGTCGAAAAAATTAATGATTTGTTGATTTTTTTAAGAGAAAAAATGGTGAAAATATTCCCTTTTAAAAATATAGTGGGCTAAATCCGGTAGTTTTTTCCGGTGGGGGTACTTTATGCCCTCCTGAGAAAAAGTTGTCCCCTCCTGGAGTAAATCCTGGGTACGCCACTGGCCCACACAGAGTGCCGGTACACAGCCATATTACGTCGTTTGTATGCGTGGCGAACGTCATGTCACTATCAAACCACACCCAAGGTTTTTGACCGTGTCCGAGCAGGTGATGGTCGAGCCGGAGAAGGCAATACTGATCGGAGGAATGCGCCGAGTCATTTCACGAGTGCCGAGCACGGTGAACTGTGTTGTCGCTGCGTTGATTTTAAGGCCGTTTTTACTATACCAGTTGGAGACAGTTTTTGTTTCCAGTGATCGAATAAGTTAACAGAGCAGGGGTGTAGGTTCATATTCAGTTGGGGCTTCAGCCCCCCCCCCCTAACTGAGGCTTCAGCCCCCCCCCCCCCCAACTTTGACGGAGAAGTGGGTCAAATCCGGGGAGAAATCTGCATTTTGTTGATTTTGATGGTACTTTAAGCGATTTTTTCCCAGCTCAGCCCCCGAACTTGTCTGGAGAAGCTTCGCCCCTGTGACAGAGTTCTCTCGGTGGGCCTGTGACGTATATCTGGACGTCATCCGCGTAGGCGATGGTGCCAGTGGAGTAGTCTGCCTACAGCGGCAGATCGTTGGCGTACACGTTGTGAAGAAGAGGCCCGAGAGCGGAACCTTGATAGATGTCGATAGGGTTCAGAAGTGGTCGAGAGAGCGTGTTGTCGCGAGAAGTTCCGGAGGACTGAACCTGCACTCGCTGATAATGGTCAGTCAGGTAGCTTTGGAATCAGCGCGTGTCCACTCCATATAGTTCCAGCTTACGCAACAGCAAGTCATGCGGGATGCAATCTAAGCAGCGCGAACAGTCTAATAGACACATAAGAGTAACTTCACGCCGGTCCATAGAACGAAAAACATGATCGGTGAGGGTGAGCAGCGCGGTGTCCGTCGAATGGTTGCTTCTAAAGTCATGTTGATTAGGTGAGCACAAATGGTGAGTAGAATAGTAAGAATACAGCTATTCAGAAACAACTCGTTTCGTGAGTTGTCCTATGGTTGAAAGAATCGATATCGGTCTATACCGGCTGAAGTCAACAGATTTGGCCGTCTTTGGAATAGGGTGAACAAGAGTGAGTTTCCAGGACTCCGGAACAGTGTGCGATGTGAGACTAGAGTTCACAATGTGAGTTAGAACATTGTAAAGCGAGAACAGGCACTTTTTAATGAAGCGAATGCACAGACCATCAGCGCCGCAAGCTGAATAATCATTAATTCTACCAACGACAGAGTAGAGGTATTCAGCCGTGACAGATGCAACCACACACGAGCCCGTCGACACTCGAGGCAAACGAACATGTAGCTCAGGTCCAGATCTGTCAACAGTGCGCGACGTCTTCACTCCGATCTCAACAAAGTACCTATTGAGCGCCTCGACGTCTACTTGCTCGGCAGTGACAGGTGGTTTGCCCGCCTTTTTTGATGATACCACTGGCTGCACCCCTCCACAGAGACGCCGGTCCGCGTTCACGGATGTGCCGCTGAACAGCGTCGCGGGTGCCACCACGTATCGCAGCCTGCACGCGCCGGTTCAGCTGCCGGTAGAGGTCGCGGTCGCCGCTCCTTAGTGCCAATCTCCGCTCTGCCATCAGCGCCCCAAACCGCCCCAGCCATCTGGCATCACCGGAGCTAGTTTAAGATGAAATTGTTAATTTTAAGTAAGCTATGGTGGAATATGGTGGAAACTATAAAATATGGTGGAAACTATGGTGGAACATTCAAATGGAATATCCAGAAAAGTGCATTAATTCATAAAGTTTCAATTGATACCAAAAATCACCGGGAAAGGCCGTGTTAGCTATAGTCCCATTTACCCCAAATGCCCCAATCGCCCCAATCGCCCCAAACGCCCCAAACGCCACAAACGCCCCAAACGCCCCAAACGCCCCAAACGCCACAAACGCCACAAACGCCCCAATCGCCAGACGAATAAAATCCTTCGTGAAAACGGGTACTGGTCTTATTTAGCGTAGTTTTGCTGAGTGTTGGGTGCGTGTGGAAAGGATGGGTGTATGTATGTGCTTTGTGGAATCCTATAAATATAAATATCAGCGCGCCTCAACTGTTGTGCATTATTTCAGATTATAGAGGATAAACACATCGAAGATTCGCACGGTACGCTCTACAGAACCCATCCAACTTCCCACTGAAATCCTAGCATAATTCCCTCCCAGTGTTTCCACTCTGTGTTTGTCAGCCCCGACCCAGTCAGCCGTATTTTCTCTCCGCCCTCACCAATTCAGCCAACTGATTGACACAGTCTCCTCAGCCGCAAATAAATCCCGGCGCCGGATTGCAGCAAATGACGTGATGAATCTGTGTAGAGCTGGACGGCCGGCTGCCGGACGCTCACAAGGGACAACTGCTCGCCACAGAGCGAGCCCGAGCCCGAGACGAGCGAGCCCGAGCCCGAGACGAGCAAGCTCGAGCCCGAGACGAGCGAGCCCGAGCCCGAGACGAGCGAGCCCGGGCCCGAGACGAGCGAGCCCGAGCCCGAGACGAGCGAGCCCGAGCCCGAGACGAGCGAGTCCGGGCCCGAGAGCCCGAACGAAAGCAAATAGAGCGCAGCGGATTGATGGTGGACTGCCAATACGGGCCGAGCTGCCGGATAAAAGGCGAGCCGTTCGATTGTGCCCGCAGGGTATTACGATATGGGGCTGGACGAAGTGTTGCGATCTGTTCAGAGTACGGCGGACTGGATATTGGAAGGAGGCGAGTCGAACGGAAATAAATCGGCCGCTGACGTGGGCTCTGAGATCCGATTCAATTCGTCTAGTGTGGCTAGAGATCTGGCCAAAATAATATTTATGGGATTCCAGTTGGATTCAGTTAATACCATGAGCCATGAGCATGTCATCTTTTATCATATTTATTTGTAGCCACAGAATACCCTCAGCGTCGTAACGTTGTTAACTATATGAAAAAGCCAATGACCTATACATTTTATTGAGATAGTAGCCGTTTCCACGAAGGATTATTGCGGTGAAAGATTCTGAAAAGTTTCTGATTTTGTTTTACAAGTTTTGGTATAGAAGTCTTAGTTCGACGATCCGTTTCTTAACTACACAACCTTTACATGCGATTTTTGACTTGAAATGTCCCTCATAATTTTGTAATATGTTGGTAAGCATATAATATGTTGACAAAATTGCGGTTTGGTGGTATAAGAATTGATAGGTCAGTTGTGATGCCAAATCTCCACCGACTGAAACTTTGTCAAAACTGCGGAACGATTCAGAACATTCTGTGGCGTGTGACGCAATGGGGTATGTCAGCAAAATTTCCGCCGCCAGGGGCGCTAGGCAGCAATGTGACCCAAGCGGCGATTGCCGCCATTGGCGACAATGTATTAAGTCTCTGTTTGAAGGTGGCTCTAAAAATGGTTACGATCGAAAGTGCTAAAGGCTCACGTCTCATGTGGCTCGCTGAAGCTTTCCGAGTTGAGTTTGCCATTTTTTGATGATATCAATAATTGGGGTTGCACAAAATCGCGGAAGTCAACCATGCCTGGCGAACCGCCATAAGAGCGAGCGGCCCATCCAGCCTCAGCGGACGATCAACCATATCGACTCGCCGCGGCAGCCGTCGTCGGGGCTGCTGGCTGCGGCTCCTGGGCGGGCAATCTTTATATCCACCGTCGCTTCGGGCCAAACAACAACAAAATATTGGTGACAAACAATAATAGGTGTACATTTGATTGTTAAACTGATAAACATTCATATATTTAATGCAAAATATGGAAGAAAGGCTTTCACTGTGCATTAATTGCGATGTTACCACAGATGGAACTTACTGTTTGAAACACTGCTAAAAACCATACTCACCTTCGATTGAGCAGAAAATCGTATTGTCGACACCTGCTTATGACATCCTGCTGGAGCAGCACAGACCGCCATGCTCTCCAGAAAAAAAATGAGGAAAATACAAAACTTGCATATAAAATACGGCAGGACCAACGACTTGCTAAGTGCGGTGGCATATGGTCTAATTGTATTCCCTGCTCAGTGCCACTCCTTCAGCTCCTCTTGTTC
>JAXIVJ010001787.1:117500-127157 GCA_036785665.1 Chirona hameri
ATGTGACTGACGATGTCGAGCACGGCGTCCTCCGTCGAGTGGGCTGGACGATAGGCAAACTGAGTAGGTGACAGGATAGAGTTGCACGTCAAATAGTTTAAAATCTGTAGGCTCACTACCTTCTCCGCGAGCTTGGCGATAACATTCAGTACACTAACAGGTCTAAAATTGGCTGGTACAGACACATCTCCAGATTTGTGAATCGGAACCACTGTGGCATGTTTCCATACCGCAGGAACAATGCCAGACACGAGAGAATGATTGATGATATGCAGCACTGTTGGACCGATCACCTCAAAACACTGACGCAGCAGCTGCACCGTGATGCCGTCACTACCGGCTGCCCGAGAGTTGCTCAGTTTGCGCAGAGCGGCACTGAGCTCCGGCAGCGTCACCGGATACACGCGGAACGCGGAGCTGCACACTCTCGGTGGACGCGGATACACTGGCTCGCACGAACGCCCACTCATTTCGTCAGCTATGCGACGGCCCACGCCGGCGAAGTATTCATTGCACTCGTCAGAGTTTAGCGAGCTGCTCGGTTGGGACGACACGGCCGCCGACGAGCTGTACGCGTACTTCCGCATATTGTCCCACATCTTCTTGTTGTTTGATGAACCGGAGGGTGCTGTAAAGAAGTCGATGCGAGCATGAGCGATCCGGCGCTTGAAGTCGTTTCGCAGCCGACGATATTCTCGCTCGGTGTTCTCATCCCGCTGCAGGTCGCGCGCGCGTCGAGCTGCGTCCCGCTCACTCTGCATCTCTCTCAGCTCGCCGCTGGCTGTCAGCCACGGACAGTTCTGGTGACGGAAGCTAACCGTCTTTAGCGGGCAGTGTCTGTCTATATAGTGGTTCCAGATGGCGAGAAACGCCTCATACTTGGTGTCCGGATATTCCGCTCGGTACACCGGCTCCCATTCAGCCATGAGCAGGTCGAGCCGCAGGTGATCATAGTTCACGTTCCGGGTCGACCTGACCTTGGCCGTGCGGGGTTTTCGTCTGGCTCGCGGCAGAGGCGCCTCCACAGTCACCATGTCGTGGTCACTCACATGTACTGGCACCACTGCCGCATACCTCTGCAGATCTTCCTCGCGGGTGATGATGTGGTCAATAGTTGTGTCTGTGTTGCCCCGCCGAGTTGGAGTATCGATGAGCTGATACAGACCGAGGTCGAGTAACATTCGTTTATACTCTGACACCCCTGGTTTGTCGTCCCGACCAACATCGATATTGACATCGCCCAGGAGGAACATGGGTTTGTTGCGTGCCATCCTGTCTTCCAGCTGACCTCTGATGACGTCAACGTCGGTGGAAATTTTTTCCGTCGGGGGGTCTGTATACAGTTCCGATCGTAGCCTTCCGACCTTTAGAGCTGACGTCCATCCACAGCGACTCCACTCTGCTGTCCGGTGGTGTCATGACGGGCAGTTCAGTTGCTACGATGCTATCTTTCAGCAGCATCGCTATCCCGCCTCCTCGGGCCCGTCGTCCGGCACGGCGCGGAATCGTGCGGTCTTTCCGGTGCACGGTGTATCCCGGGAACAACAGGATGTTGTTGTTGATGTTGTCTGTTAGCCAGGTCTCGGTTAAACAGAGTATGTCCAGTTCGTGCTGGCGCAGCAGAAGACGAACCTCGTCCATCTTATGGGCCGGCACGAGAGACTGCACATTTAGGTGTGCGATTTTCAGTCGCTCTGATGTCGTACATTCGGGCCGCTGTGCTGCGGCTCGGCTACGGAGCTTTGTCTCGCGCTCGCTCAGCCGTGGCGGCTGAGCGAGCGTTCTGCTGCGCTGTGGTGAGGTGTGGCGTCCTACACGGGAGGGCAACGCCCCAGCGTGCTGGAGAGGGTTGTCTGGATTCGGTGTTGGTGGACGCCCTACACGGCGGGGTGTTGTTACCCCAACGTCCGGAGTGGTTTGCTGTTCGCCGCTTCCTCTCGCCTTGGCTCGGCGGACCCTCCGCCCGCCCCGACACCCGCGGTGTGCGGGCCGGCGGGAGCGGGCCCCCGTCACTGCCCCGTCGCCCGGCATTGTTGACATTAGCCGGGCGACGTCCCCTGGTCAGCGGGTCTCCCTCCGGCTGCCCCGGTATCCATGGCAACGGGCAGGGGGAGCCGGAAGGGTGAAGTCCTCCGCGCTGCCATCGCGCGCATACGCGTCGGAAAAGAAGTAGTTATGGATAATTGACGCAGGAATCTTGAAAGAATTAAATAACAAGGCCTTCAATTTCACTGTTTCACTGTTGAGTTAAATTGGCACCTTGTCAACTCTAATATTGACACTTTCCCCCGCTTTGACTGACCCAGAACTTCCTAGAGACGGCTTGACGCAACGCAACACCTGCCCCACGGCAAGATGATCTTGTACGCTGATGACGCCCAGTTCCTGGACACTGAAGCACCATCAAACATGCAGGCCCTCAAAACACGAGTGGAAATCAATCTCTCTATCGCATTCAAATGGTTCACTCAAAACAGGCTGAAAATAAACCCGTCCAAAACAGAAATGATCATTCTGAAATCTAGCCGTCAAAAATTGAACGCCAACTTTTCAGTCCATTTCGGAAACGACGAAATCTCACCTTCTTCCAGTGTCAAGGTCCTGGGCGTCATCATCGACCCTCACTTAACATGGGTGAAACACGTTTCTACAGTTGTACAGCGCTGCTATATGGTCTTGGTGGGCCTGGCTAGGATGCGTCACAGAGTGCCCAAGGACACAAAACGCATGCTCGTGGAAGCGCTCGTCTTCCCGCACATGCGGTATACCGCATGATACAGTATACTGTATCAGTGTGTGGGGTAGCTGTACGGGGGAGCAAAAGAAGCGTGTCCAGAAAGCCATCAACTTCGGTGCTCGGATTGTGACTGGCTTGGGCCGACGAGAACACGTGACCCCAGTGCTTCTAGAGTTGGGATGGGGACGAATCGACGACATGCTGAATGAACATGATCTCTCGATAGTGCGCCGCCTTCTGACAGCGTCAGATGCGTCGGAGATTCTGCGGATGCACCTCGTCTCTCGATCTGCACAGTCCAGTCGCAGTACTCGAGCGACCGAGAGTGACTAGCTGCAGCTGCCACGAGTACGGACTGAGTTCGCGAGACGCAGTTTTCTCTGTAGAGCGACCAGGACCTGGAACAGCACGCTGATCTGAGGCATGTAATTGTGTAGGTAGCTCCGGGGGGCCGGTGGTTGCCTATTAATAGCCAGACGTGCGATGCGTATGCTGTATGGTTGTGTCATGTCGTTTGTCATTTTTGCGTCGGGTCGATCGAGACAACACGTACACCTTAGTCCTTTAATCAATGTTGGATTACAGTCGAGCATTTTTAGTGTTTGTGTTCAGTGTATGACCCAGCGTGTTTGTATGTATATTGACGTGGATACCATAAAATCCACTTTGTGGAGGTTCTGAATACATCATCTCATCTCATCTCATCTCATACACACACACATACATACATACATACATACATACATACATACATACATACATACATACATACATACATACATACATACATACATACATACATACATACATACATACATACATACATACATACATACATACATACACACATATATCTCAGCATGACCTATGTGACCTGTCACTGGTCACACAGATCACACCCAGCCTGTGTATGACCTCTGCCAGTTGCCCTCTGACCTTAGCCGGGGAGTTTGGGTTGGCGCGCGGGATGTTCGGAGGCCCCTCTCGGTCCAGTCCGGGGCAGTGGAACAGCGTGGCGTCATCCTCCTGTGTTCCGAAACTGAGTGCTGCCGGACTCCGAGGGCCCGGAAGGGTGGCCACCGTCTCCAGTGGCGGACGGCGCGGCTTCGCCTCAGCGAACCGGTACAGAGTCACCTGGGTCTGCGGCGCCGAGACGAGGGTGGTTAGAGGGGCGGGTCAGGGGACTGGGGGCAGGGGCGGGGCAGGCCAAGGGACAGGGATGATCCCTGGTCAGGGGCCTAGGAGGGTCACGGGCTAGGATTTGTTAGAGGCAGGACTGGTCAGGGGCTGGGTGGGTCAGGGAAGGGCCGTTCAGGGGGTAGGGCGGTTCAGGGGGCAAGGCGGGTCAGGGAGCAGGGTGGTTCAGGGAGCAGGACTGGTCAGGGACAGGGTGGTTCAGGGGGTAGGGCGGTTCAGGGGGTAGGGCGGTTCAGGGGGCAGGGTGGGTCAGGGGTAGGGCGGTTCAGGAGGCAGGGTGGGTCAGGGGGCAGGGCGGGTCAGGGACAGGGCGGGTCAGGGGCAGGGCGGTTCAAGGGGTAAGGGTCGTCATAAGGGTGCATGGTGAGTTGCATGGGTCAGGACGCATGATGGGGTGGGGCTGGTCTAGGGGCAGACGTGGCCAGGGGTCAGGGTGGATCAGGGGCAGGATGGGTCAGGGACAGGGTGGGGCAGGGGGCAGGGCGGGTCAGAGTCAGGGCTGGTCAGAGGGGAGGGCGGGTCAGGGGCAGGGCGTAAAAGGGATAAGTAGGGCGGTCGTCAGGGGTAGGGCAGGGCGGGTTAGGAGGGAAAACTGCGCAGTTGCGCACAATCGGCCACACAAAAAGTAATGATCTATTCGTTCAGACGACATATGTGTAGCCGGAACATTGGACCATGCACATTGATCACTCTTCGTCGAACGCTAAACATCGACGCTTTCTGATACTGGCGCCTACAAATAGACAAAATCAAAGCAGCTAGGCTATTGGAATTCCGCTCGCAAACTTCGTCGCAGATACGCTGCAAAAATAGACACAGTCATCGCAGCGGTCGAGATTGGATGACGAATAAAGACGACCCCGCCAGTATCACCCCCCATATCTAGTCGACAAGTGGGCGATTGGAATGAATTAAGCCTGCAGCTGAGTGTTTGGCACATGATGATGGAGCCTCACTTTAATTTAATTGGATATCAATTTCGCCACAAGTATACCCATTTACCCTCCGCCATCCCCCACCCTTCCCTCCAACTCGTATTGACCTCCGCCATCCCCACCATTCCCTCCAACTCGCACTGACCTCTGCCGTCCCCCACCCCTCCCTCCAACTCGCACGGACCTCCGCCATCCCCCACCCTTTCCTCCAACTCGCACGGACCTCCGCCATCCCCACCCTTCCCTCCAACTCGCACTGACCTCTGCCGTCCCCCACCCTCCTCCAACTCGCACGGACCTCCGCCATCCCCACCCTTCCCTCCAACTCGCACTGACTTCCGCCATCCCCACCCTTCCCTCCAACTCGCACTGACCTCCGCCATCCCCCACCCTTCCCTCCAACTCGCACTGACATCTGCCGTCCCCCACCCCTCCCTCCAACTCGAATGGACCTCCGCCATCCCCACCCTTCCCTCCAACTCGCACGGACCTCCGCCATCCCCACCCCTCCCTCCAACTCGCACGGACCTCCGCTATCCCCACCCTTCCCTCCAACTCGCATTGACCACGACTGTTGGGTCGTTACTTCACAAATAACTGCCGTCAAAACAAAACCGAAGTAATGAGTATCCGGGGATATAGCAATAGGCTCCAGACCAAAGCAAAAGTCACGAGACTTTTCCCAAAGATCCAGAAAACCTTGCGGAAAACGACTGATCAAGTCAGACACAGTATCAGCGAATCGAAACCAGGACGGTCTGTAATGGTTATTGATCCTTTTGGCGATCATTTCTTGATACAATGACATAAAATGATTGCTATTTATTATTTGGGTGTTATTAATAACAAACATCGAGAATGTGTTAATTAATTTAGAAGAGGTTTTGTACTTTCTAGCATGTTTTTCTTGTAAGTTTTTCGCTCAGGAAGCTGAAGATGACTCAGCCTTCTCCAGCAAAACGACAAACAACGGCACTGCACAGCCAATCGGTGAAAGTGCCACATTTCGAAGCTCTCAGCTATTCGTTCGGCTAATCAGCTTCAGTGTTTATTGTTCCAAATAATTATGTTTTTGTCACAGTGTTTTTTGTCACCTTCCCTATCGTGTGCTTTTAACGCCCTGCAACTACACGCAATACTTCAGAGCGGGAATCGCTCGCACGTACGTACAGTCCTTGGAAGAGGCAGCGTCTGCATACCTTGCCGTTTGTACGTTAATCATCACCGCAGAGTGCAGAGCACGCCACTCCCCGCCCACCCACAGAGTACCAGCCCGAGGCGATAGTTGCCAACTCACACCGACACAAATTAGCTTGCGTGCGCGATTAATTCTGTCTGCGGCGGGGCACCTGCCGCTGACGCTGACGCCCGCTGAGCTGAGCTGATCCGGCCGCTGATACGCCGCCGCCATCGCAGGAGAACCAGCGGTCGCCCTGCTGACCTAGTTCGGGGTTCCGATCGGCTCAGATGGGGCGGGGCACCGGCCGGAAGATGGATTATTATGTACCCTGCGGCCCGCACTGATGGAACGATCAGCTGCGGCTGGGTGGTGTCGGTCGGGTAGTGTCGGTCGGGTGGTGTCGATGTCGGCCGGGTGGTGTCGGTGTCGGTCGGGTGGTGTCGGTGTCGGTTGGGTGGTGTCGGTTGGGTGGTGTCGGTTGGGTGGTGTCGGCTGGGTGGTGTCGGCCGGGTGGTGTCGGCCGGGTGGTGTCGGTGTCGGCCGGAGTCGGTGTCGGTCGGGTGGTGTCGGTGTCGGCTGGGTGGTGTCGGCCGGGTGGTGTCGGTGTCGGCCGGAGTCGGTGTCGGTCGGGTGGTGTCGGTGTCGGTTGGGTGGTGTCGGCTGGGTGGTGTCGGTCGGGTGGTGTCGGTGTCGGTCGGGTGGTGTCGGTGTCGGTCGGGTGGTGTCGGCTGGTTGGTGTCGGTCGGGTGGTGTCGGCCGGGTGGTGTTGGTCGGGTGGTGTCCGTGTCGGTCGGGTGGTGTCGGTGTCGGTCGGGTGGTGTCGGCTGGTTGGTGTCGGTCGGGTGGTGTCGGCCGGGTGGTGTTGGTCGGGTGGTGTCGGTGTCGGTCGGTTGGTGTCGGTGTCTGTCGGGTGGTGTCGGTGTCGGTCGGGTGGTGTCGGTGTCGTCCGAGTGGTGTCGGTCGGGTGGTGTCGGCTGGGTGGTGTCGGTCGGGTGGTGTCGGTGTCGGTCGGTTGGTGTCGGTGTCGGTCGGGTGGTGTCGGTGTCGGTCGGGTGGTGTCGGCTGGGTGGTGTCGGTCGGGTGGTGTCGGTGTCGGTCGGTTGGTGTCGGTGTCGGTCGGGTGGTGTCGGTGTCGGTCGGTTGGTGTCGGTGTCGGTGTCGGTCGGGTGGTGTCGGTGTCGTCCGAGTGGTGTCGGTCGGGTGGTGTCGGCTGGGTGGTGTCGGTCGGGTGGTGTCGGTGTCGGTCGGGTAGTGTCGGTGTCGGTCGGGTGGTGTCGGCTGGTTGGTGTCGGTCGGGTGGTGTCGGCTGGGTGGTGTCGGTCGGGTGGTGTCGGTGTCGGTCGGGTGGTGTCGGTGTCGTCCGAGTGGTGTCGGTCGGGTGGTGTCTGCTGGGTGGTGTCGGTCGGGTGGTGTCGGTGTCGGCCGGGTGGTGTCGGCCGGGTGGTGTCGGCCGGGTGGTGTCGGCTGGGTGGTGTCGGCTGGGTGGTGTCGGCCGGGTGGTGTCGGTGTCGGCCGGGTGGTGTCGGTCGGGTGGTGTCGGTGTCGGTCGGGTGGTGTCGGTGTCGGCGTCGGATGGTGTCGGCCGGGTAGGGTTCGGAGAAGTTAGATGCGGGATACTTTGTGCGGCGGATGTGCTAGTTCGGTGGGCCGGGTGGGGCTCGAGAAGGTAGATGTGGGGTACTTTGTGCGGCGGATGTGCTAGTTCGGTGGGATATGACCAAAGAGTTCCAACTAATATCATGTAATCCATTCATCCATCCGTCCATCCATACGTATTGCGTACGTCCATCTAATTTATCAAACTAAAGAACAGATGCCCGGGAACGATGTCAAAGTTGGGGGCAAAACCAATTCTGACTAGACACCCTATTTTTCTTGGCGGATTCCGACTTTCACTTTACTTGGAGTCCTACGGGGTCTTTCACAATGAATGCTAATTTTAAAACACTTCATAATAATAACAAAAATATTACCATACTTCATAATAATATATTACCATGATCGTAAAACAATCGGGTTTTCATTCATAATAATCTCGGACAGAAACATTTTATCAGTTTTCAACACTGGTGCCGTTTTTGCAGAAAACCATTTCGGCTCTTCTCTGAAAGATATGCCGCACCGCACGCCTGAATCTTCCGGTTAGAACCATCGAGCGAAACCCTCCACGGGCATCCACGATTCACGGAGTGTTGCAGGAGGGTTGTGCGAAAATTCGGTGAACGCCACCGACCAGAACCAGTAGTCCAGGGGAAATAGGTCTGGACTGCGAGAGGGCCACGTTCGATCGGTCAGGCGGCTGATGGCATGTCCGTCAAATATCTCCGTTAACGACGCCACACTGCTGCTGTCTGTCCACTGGAGGTCTATGGCACCATCATGCTGCATCAAGAGATGGACTCGTCTGACCTTTTGGCATACCTGAGGTACCTATGCTATGCTATGAGGTACCTATACCTATGCTATGACGTACCTATACCTATCCTATGCTAAATAATCCATCAAAACCAGAGGCCATGTTTCGTTATCGTTCTCATTTAATGGAGTTAATTTAATTCGATGAACTTCTCTGATATAATTAACCCGAGCACTGCAGGGGCTTTGCGCCGAACACCAACTGCAGGGGGGTTGATTTCCGCCCCCCCCCCCCTGAGATCTCGAAAACTACGCTGCGTAGCGAGAAGTGGAAAACGGCATTTGATAGCTTGATACATGTTCTATCGAAAGTATTTTAGTATTGTTTTAGGTCAGGTCAAAATTGAGGTCACCAGAGGTCATCAAAGGTCCAATTTCCCAGTTTTCCTGTTTTAGGACATCGCTCCAGAAATTCCCATATATCTCAGAAACTATGCTATTTAGAAACAAAGAGAAAAGCAAACGCCAGACAGTGAAATTTTAAATCGCTAAGGTGTCCTCAAATTTGATCTAAGGTCAATATTTGAGGCTCCAGAGGTCAAAGAAGAAAAAAATGACGTTTTTTTTTGCTAAATCGTTTTTCGCTATTAACTTTATATGCAATACAGATAACGGAAAACTGTTCACGTCATTGTCTTTATCTTGTCAAGGCGCTTTGAATGATGGTAATCTTGTCTTGTCAAGGCGCTTTGAATGATGGTAATCTTGTCATGGTAATCTTGTTAAGTTAACTTAAAAAATTGACCTCAGGTCAAGGTCAAGTGGTGACCCAAGTAGGGCATGTTGAATATGGGAAGACGTGTCTTGACGAGACAAACACATTGATGTCTGTTTTACTTCTCTATCTGTATTATCTCGGGAGTTATTGTATAAAAGTGATGGTGACCTCGCATGACCTTAAATGACCCAATAGGGGTCACTGAACAAAACTTACACTTGGATCATCAAGAATATCCTATAATAACATGATCCAGAAGTAATTGGACTAATATCATGCATATCCTTAGCATTTGTATATTTCCCATTGACTTATTATGGGGAGGTTGCGAAATTGACCTGACCTTAGGTCACCGATATCAAAGTTCGGAGATAAGCGAATTGTAAGTACGTATGCCCTGATGACATCCTGTAAGTTTCAAACTGATCGGTGAAAAACTCTGGCTTTGGCACAACTAAAAACAGTTTTGGTGGTG
>JAXIVJ010001788.1:0-50000 GCA_036785665.1 Chirona hameri
AACAACGTTTGAACAGATTTATGCAAAAGCGCCAGATGTTGCACTTTCCAATAGTGGAGAGAAAATACAGATCATTAATTTTCCCAAACTTCCAACTTTGAATTGGGGAATAATTGTATTTAATTCTTAAGTTTTAGATCACATCATTTTAATACCATAACGGTAGCCAAAGAAATTGTTGCTAACGAATCAAAAGGCGATTATCTCCCTTTAAAGAAACTGAAACTGCAGTTGTGACACAGGTATGTACACACCCACGACCCACTAGATTTGGCCAGATATAAAGCCTGTAGAAATAAGCTGAGAAGCATCACAAGGAAACTCCGCCAGCACTTTGAGACACAGCTGGTTACTGACCTCAAAACTAACCCTAAAGCGTTTTGGAGGTACACAAACACCAGGCTGAAGACGAAGACAGGAATAGGAGATCTCCGCAGCAACACAGGCGTCCTCGAGAGTCGTGATGAAGCTAAGGCAGCCCTCTTGAACTTGTTCTTTGAAAGCGCTTTCACCCGGGAAGAACCTACTGACATGCCCACCCTCACACTTGAAAGAACAGCTTCTGAGCTATCCGACCTTGACATAGCACTATCAGAAGTTGAACGCAACCTACATAAACTTAATCCATCCAGTGCTCCAGGTCCAGATGACGTCCACCCTCGGGTGTTGCGAGAGTCACGACAAGCGCTCTGCATACCACTGACGCTCTGTTTAGAAAGTCTCTGGACACTGGTTCAGTACCTCAATACTGGACTCTGAGAAGGATAGTGCTGATTTTCAAGAAGGGAAATAAACAGGATCCTGAGAACTATCGCCCAGTGAGCCTTACATCTGGGCTTTGCAAAGTGTTTGAATCCCTGATTCGCGACAAACTCTTACAACAGCTTACCGGCAACAATCTCTTGTCCAACAGTCAACATGGATTTCGCCCAAAGCGCTCATGTAACACTCAGTTGTCGGACGTTCTAGACGATTGGAGTAGGGCTCTGGAAGGTCATAGTCCACTTGATGTCTTGTACTTGGATTTTCAGAAAGCCTTTGATTCCGTTCCACATAGACGCCTGCTCTACAAGTTGCGGTGCTATGGAATTTGTGGCAAGCTCCTCGCATGGATCGCGTCATTCTTGACAACGACACGTCAACAGGGAGTCCTGAATGGGTGTTCCTCTGACTGGACTGACGTGGCTAGTGGTGTACCACAGGGCTCGGTACTAGGACCACTTCTATTTCTTGCGGACATAAATGACTTGCCTGATGTCGTCCATTGTCCATTGAGAATGTTTGTCGATGACACAAAGGTGTACTCCCGCGTGGTCACAAACTGTGATGCATTCAAACTCCAAACAGACTTGGAGGCTCTGGCTTCATGGTCTGAAACTTGGTCGAGGCAAAGTGCAGGGTCCTTCAACAGGCCCCTTCAACGAGGCCAAGTGCAGGGTCTTGCACGTTGGTAACACTAACCTCAACTGTCAATACACTATGAGGGGTAATTAGCTGAGCAGTACACAGGTGGAAAAGGACTTGGGTGTCTATATCGACTCAAAGCTGAAGTTCATTGGTCCGACTACACCTCGAGTACGGTAATCTCGTCTGGGGCCCATTCAACAGGGCAGATAAAAAGCTGGTCGAGAGGGGGCAAAGGAGGGCGACTCGCTTGGTGACCAGTAGGGTGACAACTGTTTTCGAAGTTTGGGAATTTGTATTGGGACGCCCCCGCAAAATGTGATGTTACTAACAAAAACATCACCTGTAAAACTATTTGGACAAATATTAATATTTAGAGGTAGCGCAATGGCTTCAAAGATTACACGGTCCCTCCATTAGCCCACCATTGTCTGGGGGTGGGGGGCGTTTAACGCCCCCCTGATGAATTTTGTAATAACTCAACAACCAATAGCGCTATCAACGTGAATCTTCGGGTACCTTCTTCTACATCGATTTGACGTCTTCTGTGAAACAATGAAGCAATTTCGTCGAAAAACAATCGAGTTATAGCGAATTTAGTGACGTCACTACACACGAGTTTTACACCAAAATCAGCTAAACGTTAATAGACCGTAAAAATGACATATTTTGAGCAAAATGCAACAAAAACGTCAAAAAGATAGCAAATAGCAAAGGCTACAACATGGTCATCTCGGAGTTTTGAAAATTTCGGTTTTGACCCCCCCCCCCCCCCCCCCCCCCCCCCCCCCCCCCCAAAAAAAAAAAAACGATTTTGTGGGGAAAATGACCACAAAATCATTTTTTTCAAAGACATTAAAAAAAAACGGAATATATGTGAGAGAACCTCATATGGACAACTACCATACCAAATATTAAAATGATATAATCACTGTTGCCTGACTTATGGCATGTTAAGTATGGGTAAATCATGACGTCATATTTTGCAATTGCGTTTTTGTCAAAGGTGAGGTCAATGGTAAACATCGGCGTATTTGAGTTTATGGGCCATACTTTCCATATAAAGCCTTCGATTACGACCATGCTCACCCAAAGTGCTGCCAAAGGTATGATAAACATCCTGCATGAGCTAAAGTGAGATTGTTGGCAAAAGTCAGGGTCAAGCAAGGTCAGGTCACACAAAATAGAGTAGGTTTGCACGGGCGAGCGTGCACGGGCGAGAAGCGCCATGGCTGCGCCAGCGAATCTCTGTCGCCGTCGTCCGTGGCAACGCGGTGTCGATCACCACTGTCACCCGATCCAGCCTGGAGCAGTGACACCACAGTGTGGTCGAGGTGTTGCTGATATGGATAGATATAGTGTATATTAATGTTTCTAGTCGAGATTGCTGTGTTGTTCTCCTATCATATATATTGTAATTTGTGCTGTGCCCTGCTGTCACACTCGTGCTCATCGTGCTCGTGTCTTTCATGCAATATACGGATATGATTTGGGTCACAAACGGTCACTACGTGCAAAATATCTACGAAAATCGTGCAACACATGTTTTATGGGTTATTTTCCACGTAGACTTCGATAGTGATAGTCATGTTACCACCTGACTTCATTTACGTGAAGTTAGTGTCAAGTTCAGGTCAAGTTCAGGTCACTCAATGTCAAAATTTGAAATTGATAAATATAAATTAAAAAGGCATGTTTCTAGATCAGTTTTGTCTCAAAAATACAGTTTCATTTTCATCAAAGTCATTTATTTGTCCGTATCTGGTCACTAAAAGCCAAAAACGCAATTGCAAAATATGACGTCATGATTTACCCATACTTTATATGCCATAAGTCAGTCAAAAATGATATCATTGTAAAAATGTGGTATGGTAGTTGCCCATATGAGGTTCTCTCACATATATTCCGGCTTTTGAATACCTTTGAAAAATGTAATGTTGTGGTCATTTTCCCCATAAAAAAAAAATCGTTTTTTTGGGGGGGAGTCAAAACCCAAATTTGAACAAATCCGAGATCGCCATGCCCTTGCTATTTGATATCTTTTGACGTTCTTGGATTGCATTTTGCTCAAAATATGGCATTTGTACGGTCTGTTAACATTTAGCTGATTTTGGTGTAAAACTCGTGCGTAGTGACGTCACAAAATTCGTTATAACTCGGAGAAGAAAAAAATCGACGAAATTGCTTCATTGTTTCACAGAAGACGTCAAATCGATGTAGAAGAAGGTACCCGAAGTTTCACGTTGATAGCACTATTGGTTGTTGATTTATTACGAAAGTTCATCAGGCGGGCGTTAAACGCCGACCCCCCGTCAATGGCGGGCTAATGGAGGGACCGTGTAATCTTTGAAGCCATTGCGCTACCTCCAAATATGAATATTTTTCCCAATAATTGTACAGGTGATGTTTTGACCAGGAATTGACCAGGCTACGTCACCTAGCCTATTAAGATGGACTGAGAAGCCTGCGGTTGCCATCCCTGTACTACAGGCGCAAACGGGGAGATATGACCTGCACATACCAGCTTGTCCACAATGGAGTTGATGCAAACCCAAGTGACTTCTTCAGGGTTGCAACCGAGTGTACGACTCGAGGTCACCCTTTCAAGGTTTGCAAGCCCACAGCAACCTGCAGGGTGATGAGGTCAGCTTTTGCTGTCTGGGTGGTCAACGACTGGAATGACCTTCCAGCTGAGGTGGTCTGCTCACCCACGGTAAACTCCTTCAAAGCCAATCCAAAGCCAATGTGGATGCCCACTGCGCACATCTCTGGTATCAAATACCAGACACGGGTTGAAACTGAACAGAACTAGAGAGCTCGATGAGAGCGGGTACCTCAAGCCTTCGGGCCTTTCTCAGACACGATGACCGTAAGGTAGGGCAGGGTCCTAGGATTGCTTTGGAGCTGGAGTGCGGAGTCTAAAATTATGGCTACAAATATGCATAGAGTTGAAAATTCACCCAAAAAAACATATGTACCTACTCGGCTTTATCAATGACCGATTACCTGCTCACCCGAATTAGTTATTACCAATTCCAATTCTTACCTGTCTTTCCCTCCACAGGCTGTCCAATAATTACATTCATAAATCAGTATCAGGTTCCAGTGTCCCAAAATTCAATTTTTCCTTGGGTGTCAGAGTGAAAAATTCCAGCAAAAAAGGACCATGAGAGAGGAAAATTATATTGGAAATGGTGCAATATTGATTTGTTTGTAATATGACAAGCAGAAGTTGTCTTGTTGAAATGATGTATTTTTAGTCAATATTTCTGTCAGAATCAATATCACAATTCATAATTTGGGAGTGGAAAATTCACTCCTAAAATAGGGAGTGAGTGGAAAATTATTCACATTTGGGTGTCATTTCCCACCCAAAACGACAAACTTTGGGACACTGGGGTTCCAATTATCGAATACATTTTAAAATAAGGAGTGGAAATTCACAGTAAAACTCGGGAAAGAGTGGAAAAATAGTATCCATAGGGTGTCGTTTTCCACCGAATTTCCCATTGCTAAGACCAGTGTTGGATTTTTCATTTCATGACCTGGTCCCGGAGAGTAAAAATCCATAGGTGGAGAGTAAAATTGTATTGTCAGGCAAGTTAAGATTTTCATTTTTGTTCTAATTATTTTACTTGGAAAGTAAAAAATCCTGATTTGTAATAGATATTAAATCCTTGTGAGGAAAATTGAATTATATTTGAACTACAATGTCTGTAAGATCAGGCGAAAACAGAGCAAATTTCCTGAACAAATATGAAGAGAGCAAAATTCTTTGGACCCAAAAAGTCCAGAAAATGGCCCAAATTCCAAGGCTGGCTAGGACACTGAGGTAAGGTAAGGTAAGTTGGGGGGGGGGGGGGGCTGAAGCCCTGTGAACTGAATAGGATCCTACACCCCTGGGCCCTGGTAATAGCCAAGGTTACTACAACAGGTTAGGCATATCATATGTCACTGATTCTGAAGCTGTGACAGTACTAAGGCTGTATGACCAAGGCTGTATGACTGAGGCTGTATAACCAAAGTTTACCAAACTGACCCGGTTTTGGAATCAGCACATCTCCACCAATCCATAAAGGTAAGGCAAGCCAACGTTTTTCCGGTAGTGTCCCAAAATGTGTCAATTTGAGTGGGAAATGACCCCTAAATGTGAATAATTTTCCACTCTCGCTCCCCATTTTAGGTGTGAATTTTCCACTCCAAAATCATAAATTGTGATATTGATTCTGACATAAATAGACATAAATATAGACTTAAAATACATGATTTCAAAGAAAACTACTGCTTTCATATTTTTATTTAAACAAAAATATTGTACCATTTTCTACATAATTTTTCACACATGGTATTTTTGGGGCTCAAATTTTCCACTCTGAAGTCTGACACCCAAGCAAAAATGGAATCTTGGGGCACTGTTCCAGTATGATCTTCAGGGGGCCATCCCAAACACACCACATTCCATGTAGGCTCATGTGTTGAAGGCCACAGACCATGATTTTAGGGACGTCATCACTTAGGAATGTCAAACATTTGGTGGGTGCTGGTAATAACTACAATCTATATTAGCCTAGCATCTACTAGAAACAAATCATAGGCAGAGTTAAATAGCTGCTGTGATCCACTGTCAGCCTTCCAAATGCTGCCATATGTCAAGGTATGCTACCAACTGATGCACAGTGCACATATTTTGGTTTATCACATTATAATTTCTGCCGTCTGGCCTAAAACCGGACATACGCCAGTCAAAAATATAGATGTTGTTTTAAATTCAGTTTGGGCATCATCCATACTTGGTTTTCCAGGAATATATATATAAGTTGGAGACACAGTAGAGAAATATTAAAAATAGAGCACTACAATTTTATATTTTGATGCATTGTAAGCGGTTGCAAAAATACAGTATTTTTTAAACAGCTATAGTGTAGCACTGCAACCACTTGAAAAATATAGAGGGCATGTATGTCAAGAAAAACTTAAAACTTTGCTTTAAAGATGGGTCACGTTAAATTTATGAATATGCCACTGGCAGGAAACAGCTCACAAATCTTTACCCTATGTGAATTTCCTGCTGTTGTCTGTTGCTGAAACACTCAAGAGAGCTGATAATCCAAAATTAGAGTGCTGACCAGCATGCATACTAAATAATTAGAGCGAATTAGGCCAGCCATGCCAAGCATACCACATTTTGCAATTCCAACACACATTTCCAATATGCATCTGGATTTTTTCAAACATGATCGTTGATAATTTTTGTATCCTTATATGGCTTCCTTGTTTTCTGACATTTTGCTACAATTTATTGCAAGTGTTTTTTTTCTTAAAAAGTGTTCATAAAGGTACCAACCTACTCTAATTTTAGATCATTTACATGCAGGTGCTATGACAGTCTCTAACGTCACCAGCGCTATTTTTTAAGTGGTATTTTTTCAAGTATTTCCCTACTGTGTCTCCGACGATATTGGAGAACCAAGTATGGACGATGCCAAACAGAATTTCAAAGCAATATCTATATTTTTGACTGACTTATGTCAGGTTTTACGCTAGCCGGTGGCAATTAGAATGTGGGAAACTGAAATATGCACACAGTGCTGTTGATGTACAGCGGCACAGTTTACATAGCCTTGAGCCTTAACCTTACCTTAACCCTACCTTACCTACCTTAACCCTACCTTAACCCTACCTTAACCACCTTACCTTACCTTACCTTACCTTAACCCTACCTTACCTACCTTAACCCTACATTAACCCTACCTTAACCACCTTACCTTACCTTAACCGGTACCTTAACCATATATACAGCTAGTGGTATACCCAGGATTCACTCAAGGAGTGGCAATTTTTGATCAGGGCATAAAGTAGTTACCCCCCCCCCCCCCCAAACAAAAACAAAAACTCACTGGATTTGGACCACTATATTTTTTAAGGGGCCTACTTTCAACCTTTTTCCTTTAAAAAAAATCACAAAATCATTATTGTTTTACTAAAGGGGGCACTTACAGGACCTTCAGGAGGGGGCAATTGCCATGCTTGCCCCCCCTTGGGTATGCCTATATCAGTTGGGGAGTATGGGGACACTGGTCAAATTGTCTATTTTTGGAAAATCTCCATTTCTGGAAATTACTTCCCTAAATGGGAACACACTTTCCAAAAAATGGAAAAGTTTCCAAAAATATAAAATCTGACCATAGTGTCCCCAACTGAAATGGGGCAGATTGCTGTTTCCCCATTTGGGGCAGGATTTGGGTTGTCCCAAATATCTTGTTGACGTTCCTGCCACATTTTGCATACTGGCCCAGTAGGAAGTAATTTTCCCTGCTTTTAACTCTCTAGTTTGTTCAAAGACCATGTGAAGTCAGTGGTGAGGCTCCTGCCATCTTTTCTAAATTCTGCCATGTCTACTACAGTGATGCATATATACAAGAAAAGCCGGTCAAACATTGTAATTCAAACACTGAAGTATCATTGATATGGAAGTATCATTGATATATATATTTTTCTTCTTCTTCTTCTATGCCGCCACCCATTAACAGGTGACCAGGAGTGCCCCGCCCTCGATCCCATCGACGCACATCACCTTACTTTAACACCAGAGAACAAAAGAGAAAATGTGGCACTCCCAGCTAGGAAATGGAAGAAATAAAAAAGCAAATGAAGAGAGGAAGGCTAAGTGGTCAGTGGTAATGTGGTTAAAAATAAGAAGGCAGAAAGTAGTCGTTGCTGAAATCAACAAGTGACTGCCCCCCAACTACGCCCCTGGGAATCATACATTCTGACATTCGCACATATGTAACCGAGTTAGTAAGGATTGCAAGTGTGTGCCCCACTGCCTGCTGCCCCAATCTTGTTGCCATCAAAAAAGGTTTGCCAGACAGTGAGGCAGGATACAATTTCATTCATACAAAGGTTGGGGAAGGCAGGTCCTGGTCTAGGCAAGCAGGGCTATGCTGGAACCCGGTGAGCCCCCCAGCTAAGCAAAGCTTGTTGCTGTTCGATCTCACCCAGGTTCCAGCGTCGGTTAGTCTGGGTGGCTTTCGTGCATGATATAATTAATTGATCTATAAGTTAAAACATGATCTAATTAATTCATATTTCAAGAAAGCAGAAAAGAAATAGAGGTACTATATTGCTCAACACCAATATAAATCTCTATCTCTGATTTACTATGTTTTATTTCAAATTATGCACATTTATGCATGCTTATGTTGTTTGTTTATATACTGTTACTTAGTTCTGCAAATTTGTATTATTGTTTATTTATAATGTCATACATTACAAACTGCATAACTTCATTCTTCTGCAACTTAGATGACTTTACAAACAGTTAACATTTAGAATTGCTATGGCTATTATTGTATTTAGGCTCATTTACATAAATGAGCAAACTACAAGGGATTTTTTTTCTAGGTTTGTGAGAAGTATCATTGATCTGGAAGTACCATTGATCTGGAAGTACCATTGATATGGAAGCATAATTGACATGGAAGTATCATCGATGTGTGTAACAAATTAATTTATATTACTCAATCATATAAGTATATCACCCTGAATTATATCCACCATTGAGCATGGCATTGAAGAAGTTTACATAGCCTTGATGGCAACCCAGATTGCGAAACTCCAACAAAAAGCATTAAGCAACGATGTTTTTAAGAAATATTACATTGAAGCACGGCCATAATGATATATAAGGTAAAATGAGCACTCGTTTTTCCAAAATGACCACAATTAGACCTATAAAACAAATGCAAATCCCACAAAATACATATTTAGTCTCACCACATGCCTTGTCAAAGGCAATACATACCGCCTTGCCAACCCAGCGCCAAGGCCAGGGGCGTAAGTTGTTTGGTAGCCGTGATGTCACCATGGCAGTCGAATCCCGCTCCACAGTGCAAATCCCGTTCTCCAGCAATGCCAAAGTGGCTAGGTAGTTACCCCCCCCCCCCCCCTTTAATTTGTTATCTAAGAGGGATGGATACAAGTATTTATGCTCAATGGGAAGCTCGTTTCTTCAAGATTCCTGGAATGGCCTCCGATTTTACCTGAGACACTCCAATCGTCCACAATTATCGGTCGAGTGGAGGCATGTTAGGCCCACACGACGGCGCGCCGGAGCGGGGGGAACGCTGTCAAAGGCTGTACACCGCCGCCGCCGCGCCGGGGGTGCGGATAGCGCTAGCATTCTTATTTTGACCAAATGACGTGGGAAGCATGGTTTAGAGTGGTGGAAACTGCTGGGAACCACGCGTCACACAAATCATGAATCACTCAAGTCTCAACACATCCAGCCACGGTAGATAAAATACTCAAATGCATCCTGATCAAACCGATTCTGATTCCTCAGAATCATGAATTTACTTACGCCACTAAATTCACCCTTTCCGGCCTTCCAACGCTAACGAGCGCATGCATTGATTAGTACGAAATGATACTAAACTGCGCCACGTTTATTAACAATCCGTACTAAAAACCTTTTCCCTTCTTAGTAGCTATTGGTACTAAAAACCTTCGAGGACGTGTTGAGAATAGCCCCAGCTTTCCGTGATGGCGGATCTTCCACACAGCTCAACTTAGGACTCTCGGCCAATCAGAGGCCGAGTTTGTCCTAAGTTGCAGTCCCGACCCGTCCTGACCGACAGCCAATCAGCGTACCGCATTGTCCTGAGTTGCGAATGCATCAGGCCCGTACCCAGAAACGCAGCTCAGTCTGGAGAACGATAGACTGAAAAACGGGATATCCCGGTTCGATCCCGGGGTCGAACAGTTGTGCAGACCGGTGCACCAATATGCCGTACTACGGCATTGGTAAGATTAGGTGCGATCACGGCACTTGGTAAGATTGGGCCCAGGAGGAGGCTCGACTGGACCCCGACGAGGAGCAGACGGAGGACGCGGCTGACTCGGCGCAACGCTACGCCATGGCGTACGTGGCCGGGCCGCGAAATGCGCCCGTATCGACCCTTCGCTCAGAGCCCGCAACTCCGACGCGGGCGAGGACGTGCCGGACGACGCCCGCTGGGTCCGGCTCCTGAACCGCGGCGGCCTCACCGTCCCGGCGCAGCTGTGGCTGGGCATCTTTCAGCAGATGGAGGCCACATTCTGCGCCCTGCACCGGGACAAGGGCCTGCTCCGCCGCAACATGGAGCCGGACCAGCTCTCGCGGGAGCCCGGCGTTGTGGGCGGCCTGGTCACCCTTCTGCAGGAGCGGTGGCCGCCGCTGGATCCGCGAGTGGTGCGTACATACGCACGGCTCCGTACCATGATGCGAATGCGGCACGTGGACCAGGTGAGGCGTCGCGACCACGGCGAGGCACTGAGGGAGGCGGCGACCAAGCGCCGAGCAGCCAAGCCGGCAGTGCCTCGGCCTCTGCCGAGCGACCGCGCCCTGCGGAAGCGGAGGAAGTTTGCCCGAGGGGCTGCTGTAGCGCGGCGCGGTGGCTTGTGGACTGTCATGCTGCTCGCGAAGTCCGCAACTGCTGCAGGTGCCCGCCGCGCTGCTGTCGGCAGCCTCCAACTGTGTGCTGCGATACCGCCGCGAGTCGCTGCCGCCGCGACCGCTGTCGGCCCACGCTGTCGGCCCAGTCGCACTTCGCGCACGCTGCGTACCGATCGCGTGGCCGCTCACTTGAAGGTCTACCTGCGCTGTCGCGCGGCCGCGCTCCGTGTGTCAACCTGCGGCGAGCCTCTGTCGACGCCGCCGGCCGTCTCATTGCCATGCGCTCTGGGACTACTGGCTGGACATGGCTGCGGCATCCGGTTTGAGATCTGCTTGCAGTGTGTGAGCCGCGACGCGCTCACGGAGTGAAACCGGCGGCGGGTGGTTTCTTGATCAAAGACGTCTCCGGGCAGCAGGAGTATCTGATGCTGGTGCTGCCGGAGCGGGGTCAGCTGCCGATGACGCAGCTGTTAACGGACGCTGAGTGTGTGGTGAAAACGCGCGGCGCAATCAGCGCGCTGGGCCGGCGCTGGGGCCGGGCGCGCTGCCGGACTCGCCGTTCGGTCTGCCGCCAGCGCCGCGGTGCAGCAGTCTGGCGCGGCTGGAGGGCCCCGGAAGCGCGGCCGGACACCACCCTCTCGCCGGTGCTGCCGGCCGCTGGAGCCACTGCCACCGGAGGACACCACCGCGCTGCTGTCGGGAGTCGTGGCCGCACTGCGCGAGACGCTTGCGACACGATCGTCATGGAGCACTCCTCGGGTGCCGTGTACAGGTTCCGATGGTCGGCGCCAGTGAATTCGAGTGCGGTGAGCGCCTGTCTGCGCGCGGCGCGCTCCGTGCTGCCGCGCGAGCTGACGGTGCGCTGGCGGCAAGCGGTCAACCTTCGCGCGGCTTTGTGCGCTGGCGGCCGGGAAGCCTGGTGATTTCTCCCTGCCCTGGGGTGAGCTCTGGGGAGCGAGACCGAGTGGGTGCGCATACCGAACACGCTCTACTTGCTGAACCAGGTGCGGTCGAACCTGCTGTAGCTGCGTGCCGTCAACCGCGCGCTGGTGTTCTGGGCCGAGGTGTGGCCCTCTCGGGAGTGGGTGTAGGCGCTGGTGCCGGCTTTGGTGCGGCCCAGCCTCGACCTCAGCTCGCCTCGGCTGCCTGCTAGCTGTGCCTACTGGCTACATGGAGGCAAGTTATTACACACTCAGCTCCGGCGAGGTGCCGACGACCTTCATGTATGTCGCCATGAACCGTGTAGGGAACCTCACTGGCAGCTTCCACGCCTTCCGGAGTCTGTCGTTTCTGTTTGGCGTCGCGCTCTACCTACTGTAATAGATGTGAAATGAGGTGCACATTCGGGGCGGATGTTCACGCGAATACATTATTCCAACCGTATGACTGCACTAACTTGTCGAGGAAGTTGGCTGTAAGCAATCTTCGGCAGTATATTTTATGTGCGTCTTGAATAATTGACTTCATTGTACCTGTCAGGCTTACCTAGCACATATCAGTCTCAGCAGGCAAGCAACTAGAAGACACGGGAAGGGGGCGGCTGTTGGCGTCGTCATTTCCGATCCAGAGGGGTTCCGCCGGCACTGATGACTCGAGGGGCGCCACATGCACTCAAGAACTCAAAAGGGGTGCCTTCGGCTTCCAGCCTTCGGGGACTATCGTGACGGGGGAGGGGGACACGTGCTCCCTTAGCCCGCCCCCTGGTTGTGCCTAGGGACTCGTCTAAATAAATTTGAAGGGGGGGGGGGGCAGTGGGGTGCTCACGGGGGAGGGGGTCGCGTTATGCCGGATCCCCATTGCCCAGACTTGCATTGAATGTTGCTTTGACTGGGGGAAGGGGAGGGGGGCCGGGACTGGGTGTTTACCTCCCCCGCCCAGTTAACATGTTAGACGAGTCCCTGGTTGCGCCGCTGAGTTTCAGACCGCCTTAGATGCAAATAATCAACAAATAATACGACGCCCATTGAAGGTCCTATTGTGATACCAGTGATACCAGCTCCAGAACCGCTCTATCCGAACGCGTGCGATTTGTTGGCTGTGATTTAGACCGTCTGGTGAAAAATATAAGGCGGGAAAAGCTACCGCTTGGTGATAAAAAATACCTTGTTCTATCCTCTATCCATAGCCGGGTCATGATTCCATCTGCAAAGTCATTTAGTACCTAAATAAGAATTGTTAACATCTGCAAAATCTCCATTTAAAGCTATATGAGTATCAGCTGACTGCGATTCCTTGGGCCAAACCGCGTTATTTTCATGTCCGTGAAGTTAGCGTCGGATTCGGATTCGAATTCAGCGTCGAGTAGCGATTCGCTCCAAAATCTGGTTACAGGTCAATTGGGGCATGCTGATCACGAAAATAACATTTACTTTGAAATTGAAGGTCATCTTCAAGGTCATTTTCAAGGTCAAAGGACGGGGGGCCTCAAAACGCCCTTAACGGCTGTTCCAATTGCAAAAACAATGGTCTCAATCGATTCCT
The DNA here is from genome assembly GCA_036785665.1 of Chirona hameri. NCBI lineage: Eukaryota > Metazoa > Arthropoda > Thecostraca > Balanomorpha > Balanidae > Chirona > Chirona hameri. The sequence goes on from JAXIVJ010001788.1 coordinate 13,322, forward strand.
CAGGTCCATATCTAACCTCCGCATTAGAAACCTCACGCGTGCCTCATATCCTTGAGACCATAAAAGGTTCTCAAAGGACGGGGCGCCTCAAAACGCCTTTAAGGGTTGCTCTAATTGCAAACATAATGGTCTCAATCGATTCCCCGGGTCCATATCTAACCTCCGCATTGGCAACCTCACGCGTGCCTCATATCTTTGAGACCATAAAAGGTTATCAAAGGACGGGGCGCCTCAAAACGCCCTTAACGGCTGTTCCAATTCCAAAAACAATGGTCTCAGTCGATTCCTCAGGTCCATATCTAACCTCCGCATTAGAAACCTCACGCGTGCCTCATATCCTTGAGACCATAAAAGGTTATCAAAGGACGGGGCGCCTCAAAACGCCTTTAAGAGTTGCTCCAATTGCAAAAATAATGGTCTCAATCGATTCGCCGGGTCCATATCTAACCTCCGCATTGGCAACCTCACGCGTGACTTATATCCTTGAGACAATAAAAGGTTCTCAAAGGACTTGGCGCCTCAAAACGCCCTTAACGGCTGTTCCAATTGCAAAAACCATGGTCTCAGTCGATTCCTCAGGTCCATATCTAACCTCCGCATTAGAAACCTCACGCGTGCCTCATATCCTTGAGACCATAAAAGGTTCTCAAAGGACGGGGCGCCTCAAAACGCCTTTAAGGGTTGCTCCAATTGCACAAAAAAATAATGGTCTCAATCAATTCCCCGGGTCCATATCTAACCTCCGCATTGGCGACCTCACGCGTGCCTTATATCCTTGAGACCATAAAAGGTTCTCAAAGGACGGGTCGCCTCAAAACGCCCTTAACAGCTGTTCCAATTGCAAAAACAATGGTCTCAGTCGATTCCTCAGGTCCATATCTAACCTCCGCATTAGAAACCTCACGCGTGCCTTATATCCTTGAGACCATAAAAGGTTCTCAAAGAACGGGGCGCCTCAAAACGCCTTTAAGGGTTGCTCCAATTGCAAAAATAATGATCTCAATCGATTCCCCGGGTACATATCTAATCTCCGCATTGGCAACCTCACGCGTGCCTTATATCCTTGAGACCATAAAAGGTTATCAAAGGACGGGGCGCCTCACAACGCCCTTAACAGCTGTTCCAATTGCAAAAACAATGATCTCAGTCGATTCCTCAGGTCCATATCTAACCTCCGCATTAGAAACCTCACGCGTTCCTCATATCCTTGAGACCATAAAAGGTTCTCAAAGGTTAGATATGGAATAATGCGGAGGTTAGATATGGACCTGAGGAATCGACTGAGACCATTGTTTTTGCAATTGGAACAGCCGTTAAGGGCGTTTTGAGGCGCCCCGTCCTTTGAGAACCATTTATGGTCTCAAAGATATAAGGCACGCGTGAGGTTGCCAATGCGGAGGTTAGATATGGACCAGGGGAATCGATTGAGACCATTATTTTTGCAATTGGAGCAACCCTTAAAGGCGTTTTGAGGCAATTTAATGGTCTCAAGGATATTTTGCACGCGTGAGGTTTCTAATGCGGAGGTTAGATACGGACCTGAGGAATCGATTGAGACCACTATTTTTGCAATTGGAGCAACCCTTAAAGGCGTTTTGAGGCGCCCCGTCCTTTGAGAACCTTTTATGGTCTAAAGGATATGAGGCACGCGTGAGGTTTCTAATGCGGAGGCTAGATATGGACCTGAAGAATCGACTGAGACCATTGTTTTTGCAATTGGAACCAGGGTTGTGCTCGACTCAGTGTCGGTGAGTCAGATTTGACTCAACTCTGACTCAAATCAACTTGAGTCAGAGTCGAGTCGCTTAAGAAAAATAGGGGCTCTCCTTGAGTCAGAGTTTAGTCGCTTAAACAAAATAAGGGCTCAACTTGAGTCAGAGTCGAGTCGCTTAATCAAAATAGGGGTTTGAGTTGAGTCAGAGCGAAGTCGCATGTATGTCACTTGAGTCAATGTTGAGTCACCTGGATACTGCTTGAGTCAAAGCTGAGTCGACTCAACCTCTTACAAGTCAAAGTCACATCTGATATAACAAGCAAAACAATCGGAGCAACTAAATAATAAAGGGGTCCAAACAATGTTCTAGAGTGCTTTTCCAATCCACATAAATCAATAACATAAACAATACGTAGCTGTGCTGGTGCGAAATAATAATAATAATCATTATTATTATTATTATTATTCTTATTAGGAACATATATTTGAATATAGCTTACAATGCAGCTGGATGCAGTAGATATTTATGATAATGCAATATTCATTAAAGGGACATTGCCACCTTTCTGAAAGTTGTCAAATATACGCCGGTTGTACCCGAAAATAGGAAGTAAGTGCTGCTGAAAACGATGGTGATATGTTTTTTCTCGAAAACGACACTTAACTTGATAAAAATTAAGTTGTTTAAATTTGGGATGATGACGTCATATTGAGCTCTAGAGAGCTATATAGAAATCCTTTACGCTGCCAAAATATGGCACATTTTTTTCTAGACAATTCTGGCGCTTTGAATACAAAACCAACCATTGAACGTATGCTTCTTCGTACACCACCGTCAAACTAGGAGCAGATTTATTCCAAATGTAGTTTGATATTTGAGGCATCTCGATTTCGCTGAAAATTGATACACTGACCATATCCGATACGCTGATCACGAATCCAATGTTTTTGATCTGGGATTGTTTCGTACCTTACGAAATACGGACGGTCATACATACATACGAACAGGGACGTCGGAACTATGTTCAAGTTGGGGGGGGGGGGGCCGGAGGCATTCTGAAGTCGATTCTTTCCATGCAACGCCCATAGGCGTAATGGTAAAATCAAAAATGTTGGGGGGGGGGGCTGCCCCTCCCCCCTGTTCCTACGCCTATGCATACGTAGGTCCGCCGGGTATCTCGATTTCGCTGAAAATTGTTCCACAAACCATATCCGATGCGCTGATCACGAATCCAATGTTTTTGGTCTTGGATTTTCGTATCTTACGAAATACGGACGGTCATACATACGAAGGTCCGCCGTGTAACTCGATTTCGCTGAAAATTTGTGTACAGAGTACAGACCATACAGCATACTTAGGACACTGATCACGAAATCTTCCGTTTGATATTCCGATTTGTATTCTTGATGATTTTATTTCGCAGACAGTGTAATGCTTTCTACATTTATTTTCGTATCGCAGTGCAGGGAACAGTTAACAGTATCATACACGACATTGTGCCCACCCTTGACTAGCCAGATGCAACAACCTGATCAACTATTATCAAACCGAAATGTGCTTCCTTCACGAATAATGCGACAAAATGCATCCTTTGGTTACCAAAACCACACGACAGTGTCCCTATTCAGCCTTTACCGAGCAAAATAAAAAAGGTACCGTACAACACAGCCATCCAGATTATTTAAATGAGAACGATCTGCTTCAGGCAAAAACGCAGGTGAAGGGAAGGGAAATAGGCCGGCCGGAAGCGGGCGGCCACCTTGCTGCGCTCGGTCAGCTGGCCAGCCCTGCCTGCCTCCTTCGAGGGACGCTTGGCCGCTGAGCTCGGCTCCGACTCGGACTGGGGCAGACGCTTCTTTACCGCCTGTGGGTAGAGAGGGGCGGTCAACACAAGGGGGGGGGGGAGCTCAGGTCATGGCACGACCACACCAACATACAGTACAACAACCAGCGTACAACAACCAGGGTCAGACACAGCAGCAGGTCACATGGGATCAGACACAGCGGCAGGTCACACGGGTCAGACACACAACAGGTCAAACGGGTCAGACACAGCAGCAGGTCACACAGGTCAGACACAGCAGCAGGTCACATGGGTCAGACACAACAGCAGGTCACACAGGTCAGACACAGCGGCAGGTCACACAGGTCAGACACAGTGGCAGGTCACATGGGGTCAGACACAGCAGCAGGTCACACAGGGTCAGACACAGTGGCAGGTCACACGGGGTCAGACACAGTGGCAGGTCACACAGGGTCAGACACAGTGACAGGTCACATGGGGTCAGACACAGTGACAGGTCACACAGGGTCAGACACAGTGGCAGGTCACATGGGGTCAGACACAGTGGCAGGTCACACAGGGTCAGACACAGTGGCAGGTCACATGGGGTAAGACACAGGGTAAAACACTTTCTGTCAGTGCACCATCTTATGTACAGTATGACGTCACAGCATCATATGGTAACATCAGAAAAACAGAGGCATTGTGCACCAGGGCAGCATTTCCATATTTCTTCTGACGAAGCCGTTATTATTATAAATAGGTTAGATTAGGTTAGGTTGCATTAATACATCGGACAACTTATTTACACTTTAGGGTTAGGTTTTGTCTACAAGATGGTCTGGGGGTCTGGGGTACAACAGCTCCCAGTAGGGCTGCAGCGCAGTGAGCGTTTTGTTCTAAACGTTGGTCCCTGTAACCGTAATTGCTGTAAAGGTTAGGTCAGGTTTGATTATGTTATTATAATTGCTTCCAGACACACCCTGGTTAGGTTTAATGCCTTTGTCAGAAGAAATATGGAATTTTTGCTGTGGTGCACATTGCAGCTGCTTTTCTGATGCTACCATATGCTGCCATACTGTGAATGGAATTACACGGCGCACTGACAGGTACCTACCTGAGAAGAATATTACCTACCTGTATCACTTTTGGTCAAATAATCTGACATTTCCATAATTTATAATTTTGCTCACTGAACAATGAACATCATCACTAGCAAACATATTGATAGAACACCACTGGCGGATACAGTTGCAGTGGAATACCAGTGGGCATAGCCCCTGCCAAATGTGAACAAAATGCAGAAAATTGGCATGTTTCAGCATTTCATATACAATATAAGCAACTTTTATTTGGTGAAATGTGTTTTGAAATCCTCCTCAGGGTAACGTAAAAGTACAATTTCCTCTTTCAATTTTGTAATGTGTCAAAACCTTCTTTTCAATCTTAAAATAATGGCATGTGGCACATTTTCCCACTTATTTTTTTACAAAAGTATCCGTCATAGGCGTCTGATTACCCAAATATTTTGTCTCCTAATGCTAAACAAATTGCCTTTTGTCTGGCTTATGCTCTTGTGATATTTGAAACGATAATCACAGCATAATTAGTGAATACGTTGATAGGAAAATAGGAACCTGTTGGGCCGTTAGCTGTTGGTAAATGAAATAGCATGACGACTCACCTGTACACCGTAGTATAAATCTTTGATTCGCCACACACAACACAGGGTATTCGAGGCATACCTGATTGCTCTTAAATTGAAATTATTGACTTAAAAAGATTCAAACTGGTCAAATGTTGATGGCACTGCGTAACACATCAATCAACAATCAAACATCACGATTCGCGATCATAGAAAATCAAGGTTTCATTCCAAACAAGTACACCCGGCCATAACGAGAGCTGACGTCATCGGTACAAAACTCCATATAAGGGTGGGCCTTACTAAGGCCCAAATTTTAAAATCACAATTGAATTTCTCTTAGACCAGATATCTGTGTTTGTTTTCAATGTTACCCCCCTAAGTTTCGCTCTAAGGCCACTAACTTAGCTATCTCAACTCAAAACTAGTGCTAAGGTGGGAATGTCCTTTTAATGTGCCTTGATCCAGAGTAAATCAAAATAAAAGTGTTTACCTATATGATATAATATTCTAATGAGTTCTTGCAAGTCAAATACATTTGAATCAAAGTCGTTAAGTTAGTTGAACTGGAGGTAAAAAATGAGTCGACTCAAGCAATTTTCACATGAGTCAAAGTTGAGTCGACTAAACAAAAACAAAATCCCGCTTGAGTCAGAGTTGAGTCGGGGGTAAAAGCAAATGAGTCAAAGTTGAGTCGACTCAAACAAATTGTCCCCCTCGCTTGAGTCAGAGTTGAATCAGGGGTAAAAGCAAATGAGTCAAAGCTGAGTCGACTCAAAACAAATAATTTCCCCGCTTGAGTCAGAGTTGAGTCAGAGTCCCTTCGTAAATGAGTCAGAGTCGAGTCAGTCTAAAAAATATGAGTCGAGCACAACCCTGCCCTGAAGCGAGCAGTTTCTTTAGCGTACTTTACGATATTTATCACCCTGACATCGACAAGAGACGAGAGTTGCAACAAAAGACCATTACATTACAACCAGATCAGTATAAAAAACAATTTATATAAATTTTAACATCGCATTCCACAAATTGCCACTCACCTCAGCATATACCTCAACAAAACCGCCACATCGCGAGAGCTCCAATAATCAACAACGCAAATGGCAAATTACGTAACCATGGCTACCATTGCGAGAGCCAATCAGATTGCGAGGCACCAATCACGTCACAGTCCTGTACTGAGCGATTCAGAAATGGACCAATACGAAAGCACTACGACGGTAGCCCCCTGGGCAAGGCATGTGGTGAGTCCAAGGCTATGTAAACCAGGTAGACCGCTCCGGCCGAAAAAGTGGCGACAACTCGTAATTTAGTTGCAACGACCCCGCAGCTGCTGTCACGCGGATGAGGGTCTCGCGGCCGGCCGGCCGGTCGCCTACGTAGGGTTAACGCGTAGACTCCTCCCGCTTTTATGTCGCTTGGTTCCTTTGTTTGTCGGCTGATTTTTAAACTTAAGATGTCTATCTACCACAAATTAAGCGTTATATTGGGTGCCGTTGTGAAAATTGCAATCCGACCCAAACTTTTTAAGTTATGGGCCGGAACAGTTTGCTGCCCGGCGATTCCGGCCGGCCGCGTACTCCCCCCGTTTTTCCCGCTTGGTTCCTTCGTTTACCGGCCGATTGTTACACTTAAAGGGAAATAATGACCTTTTGATTTTGTTAGCAACAATTTCTTAGGCTACCGTTATGTTTTTAAAATTATTTTATTTAAATTTAAGAATTAAATAAAATTATCCCAAATTCAAAGTTGTAAGTTTGGAAAAAATACAAAACAAGTACCTTGTGTACTTCATGAAGTCATTGACCAATTCGTCCTTCCCTACCATTGTTAACATCGAGTGCGGCATTTGTGGAGGCTCTGTGACATTTCCGATCAAACTGAGCGCTGCTCGGACACCCGCTAGTAGCGCTAGTAGCGCTTTCGTTCTCCATGGCAACCAGGCGTGAGCCAATGAAAAGCCAGAAAGGAAATACGTTCTGGCTTTTCATTGGCTCACGCCTGGTTGCCATGGAGAACGAAAGCGCTACTAGCGTGCGTTCGAGCAGCGCTCTGATCCGTGAAGCAATCCGTGAAGCATCCGTGATGCATGACTGACTATCAGTATAAGTCATGAATAACAACAACATGCAAACTATACCAACTCGAATAAAATAAGAGCGGAATGAATTGAACCCCAGGCAAGCTAGTATTCGCAAAGCACTCGGCACTGCGCCACAATAGCAAAAGGTGAGGGAAATGCATATTGGATAAAGACATAAAGACATAAAGACATAAAAGAAAAGTGCAACAAAGAGCCTCTTGGGCCCATCCGAGGTTGCACCCCACCCCACCCACACCCACACCCACACCCACACCCACCCCCACCCCCCCCCCCCCCCTCCACCAGTCTCGCCCCTTCAAATCACCTTACTCTACCTGCATAAAAGAAGGCTAATCCCACGAGTATTTATGAACTAATCCCTTCTCTGTAAAGTATTTATCTAATCCAATTTTGAAGGAAGCAAGTGTCACTGCATCAGCGACATCCCCTGGTAGCATATTCCAATGTCCTACAACCCTTCTACTGAAAAATGACTGTCGTAGCCTAGTCCTACTTTGTTTCATAATGAGTTTATGCTGATGACCTCTACCTCGATTTTCCCTATTGAACTCAAACATACCCTTTAAATATCCAGAATGCTGACTATTTACAAATTTGAAGACTTCAATTAGATCTCCTCTTAGCCTTCTATATCTAAGTGAAAACATACCCAATTTCTTTAATCTATCTTCATAAGGTAAACTACCAAGACAATTAACCATTTTTGTTGCCCTTTTTTGAACTCTTTCTAACAACCAGCAATCTTTCTCATATGTTGGAGACCAGGCTTGTACACAATACTCCAAATGTGGTCTAACGTATGCACAATACAGTTTTGTTATTACCTTTTCACTCTTGTAGGAAACATTTCTGTTAATGGCCCCTAGCATTCTAAGTGCCTTTTTCCTAGCTTCTACAACCTGGTCTGACGCTGATAGTCTATTGTTTACCACGACACCTAAATCTCTTTCCTTTTCAATCTGCTCCATTTTCTGCCCACCCATTTCATACCTATGTTTACTGCTAACCCGTCCAGCGTGCATAATCTTACATTTACTCAAATTGAATTTCATCTGCCATGCTTCAGACCACTCAACTAGCTTGTCCAGATCTGATTGAAAAACATCCTGATCATGTTTTCCTCTAATAATCCTGACAACTTTTAGATCGTCTGCAAATTTCAAGACTTTGCTGTCTATACTGTTCTCAATTGCATTCACAAATATTATAAAAAGCAATGGGCCCAGGACTGAGCCCTGTGGAACCCCACTGAGAACCTCCTTCCATTGTGATTGGCACCCATTCAATATAACCCTTTGCTGGCGTCCTGAAAGCCACGTTTCTATCCAATCCAGAATCTTGCCCCTGATCCCATGAATTTTAAGTTGCAACCCCAGTCTTGTATGGGGGACTTTGTCAAATGCTTTACTGAAATCAAGAAAAGCTACATCTAGCTGTTTACCCTGATCAAAGCTATCTGTTGCAACATCCAAAAACTCCAGAAGATTAGTTAAACAAGAATGGCCCTTCCTAAAGCCATGCTGTGTATCCTTGATGAGTTCATTTTGCTCCAAGAATTCAACAATCTTATCTTTGATGATTGATTCAAGCACCTTGCAGACTAATGAGGTCAGACTAACTGGTCTATAGTTTTCCTCTTTACTTCTATCTCCCTTTTTATGAATAGGAACAACATTTGCTCTTTTCCAATCAAGTGGAATTTTACTATCTGCAAGTGATTTAGAAAATATTATGGCTAATGGAACCGACAACTCCCTTTCAGATTCTCTTAAAAGTCTAGCATGGATTTCATCAGGTCCTTCTGCCTTGTTAGGCCTTACTTTCTTTAGATATTCTAGAACAAGTTCACTACTTATGCCACCTAGCTCTCCTATAGTCTCCTCTGTCTCTAGCTCAGGCTGAAGTGCTGCAATACTACTCTGGTCCTCGATAGTAAAGACAGACTGAAACTGATCATTAAGCACTTCAACCATTTCACTGTCCTTGCTAACTAACACATCATCTACCTTAAATGGACCTATATTTTTGGAAACTGTACTTAACTTATAAAAACTGAAGAACTTCTTACTATCTGCATTACAATGTCTAGCTAAATCAAGTTCCTTTGCCCTTTTAGCTGCTCTGACCTTTTTTTTAACTGAATTTCTTGCATTCTGGTAGGCCTTCTGATTTATATCTAGTGAAGATCCCTTCAAAATGCCAAATGCACTTCTTTTAGCTTGTATAGCACTCCTTGCTTCTGGGGTAAGCCAAACTGGTTTGCCCTTGGTTCTGTTACGTTTGTGCCTGAGGGGTATATGCCGATTTTGAATTTGGCTTAATCTAGCTTTGAAAACATTCCAGGCCTCACATGCATCTAAACCTGCCAACTCAACGTTCCATTTTATCTGTGCGAGGTCATTTCTAATACCATCAAAATCAGCCCGGCTGAAGTTTGGAACCATAATAAGGTTATCTTTGGGCCTCATTTCTGATGAGATATTGAATTTAACCATATTGTGATAACTGGTTCCTAGACCTGCACAAATACTTATGTCACTAACTAGATCACTGTTGTCTGAGAATACAAGGTCTAGAATGGAGCAATGTCTGGTTGGCTCTGTTACAAACTGATGCATGAAAAGCTCCTCTTCAAAGATTTGCCTATACAACCTACACTCATTTGTTTCCTCTGCTATACTTTCGTATCCTCTTAAGTTAAAATCTCCCATAATAAGACACTGAGCCCGAAAGTTCCTACATATTTCCTCACAGATATCTTGGTCTGTTTCAGCTTGGGAGTTCCTTGGAAGATTCCCTGGTCTGTAAAATGCACCTATCCTCAACCTTCCTCTGTTTCCTGTACCAATTTTAATGTCAAGCCAGATTGATTCTACTTCTTTTACTTTACTAGAATCATCAACTCTAGTAGTGCAGTACAAGCTATTTACATATACAAACACTCCGCCTCCCTGCCATGATTCTCTGCAGTATGAGAACATGTAACACAACAGAACAACCCTTGTAACAGAACAGAACAACCCTTGTAACTCGAAATCCTGTAGCCTATCCCTATTATACCCCTCACTAACCCATGTCTCGGTTACACAAATGATATCAGGCTTTTCAAGGGCAACATAACACTTAAACTCATCAAATTTAGACCTAATACTTTGGGCATTCAGCAACACACATGTGATCTTATACTTTGAGCTGACTCTACTAATTCTGAGGGAATTATGATCTACTGTCCTATTCTGACATGAACTTCTACCAATGCTTACTTCCTGATGCCCTAGTACTAGCGTCCCTGAACCCCCCCTCCTACCTAGTTTCCCTGAATGACACTTCTGTAGGCATCTCCCAAAGCCCTTGCCCCCTCATCCGATAAGTGAAGCCCATCCTTCATATAGTACCTATGCCACTCATAGAACTGATCCCATAAGTCTACATAACTAAGCCCCATAGCTGAACATAAGTTCTGAACTGAGCTGTTCACAGACAGAGCTCTCGAGTACCACTCCTCACTGGCTCCACAGCGAGGGAGGATGCCAGTCACAATGACTGGTTTCCTGGACTCCTTCAACCTCTGCAGCAGGCTCCGGTACTCCGCTACCATTCTCACACTCTGCCTAGGTCCTATGTTGTTCACCCCCACCTGTATTATAACTGTCTCCGGGCTACTCCTACCAAGTTCTGCCTCAATGACAGGGCCCATATCAACTACTTTTGCCCCCGGTTTGACTATACATTTGTCCCTCTTCCCACAGAATGTTCGCCTTAAGGGCCTTACCCTTGAGTCCCCAACCACTAAATGCTGAATCTGTTCCCTGTCACTTTCAGCTGCTGACTCTAACGCACTGAACCTATTTGCTATTGTAACCTGCTGATGTTCCCTGGGGCTGTACTGCCTGACTCTACCCTGAACTTTTGTCCATCCCTCCTGATCCCCTTCCCTCTTCCTCCTCCAGATTTTGCTACCACCCTCCATTACCCAGCACCCCTCCTCATCCTTACTGTCAGTGGCCCTAGCATTACTTTCCACAATGTTGAGTCTCCAGAAACGTGACCCTCCAACACACTTCCAAACCCCAGCCGCACTATCCACCTTTGCCTTATCCTCCTCCCTTATGCCCCTATCAGAACTACCACTGGTCCCTGATCCTGTAGGCTCCTTTTCTGACCCCCTAACCACGATCTGCGCATACGTTCCTTGGTCAGGAGCTACACCCTCCTGCGGCTCATCTCTACACCTACACTTACTTAACTGCGCCTCAAGCTCCGCTACTCTAGCCTAGAGGGCCTCTAGCTCTGCTACCTTCGCCTGCATCCTAGTCATGCTCATTTGAATACACTAGTAACTTAGGTATATAACTTAGGTACTATGCACTTTTCAATACTTTACTAACTTAACTTAACTTTTTTTGTTTTTTTGTTTTGTTTGTTTTTTCTTCTAAACTGTAACTAGATCTAGGTAAAGCTAGTGACACAAATCAGCTATGAGTGCACCTAATACTAGACTAAATATCTAATCCTTAAATAAACTGAATACTAAATACACCTTAATTATCCCTAATTTTCTAAAATATCTACTTATCCAACCCTGCAACTAATACACAAAAATAAGACTAAGACAATTTTGGCGCACACAAACTAGAATGGAAAGTCCTTTAAAAAGCAAGTAAGAGGTAACAGCTAACTATGAATGCTTAAAAATAATACTTAAACGATCCACAAAACTAAATATCTAATCTTTATATCTAAATATAATGTGGTTCCTCAAAAAATACACAAAACAACAGAGCTATCCAACAGCTACTTAGCTTGGCTAAAGCAGGGTTCAGAATGATATAATATTATTACGTCACAAGTTTCTGAAGTGTCAACTATTATGAAATACAGTGATAAAATACCTTTAATAATGATTAACAAGAAAATTCAAACTTAAAAACAATAATTTGAATAAGTCTTTAATTAGCTTTCAACTCAAAATCAGATAAATTTTGCAATGCTACACAAGAATGGCACCAGTGACGTCATTAACAAAGCCTGCTACGGGACTTGGGTATACTAATCAGGAACAACTCGCCAAGTGCGCCGAGATGGTTAAGTGCGCCGAGAAGCATGACAATGACTTTGTAAACAAATCGCCGACGCTAAATAGGTCGCCGTCGATGTGCATCGATGAGCTTCTGATTTAATTGCCAGTTTTGTGTTATTGTTCGTTAGTTTTTTTGGGAAAAATTATTATTTTTCATGATAAAATAAAGCATAGTGTTATATACAGCCACAGACAAACTATACACAACTCCTAATGTTGAAAACAAATGAATCGATTTTCAAAAATTGAGGGTCGCAACCACTAACTATGCCGCGTTGATGTGCATCGATGAGCTTCCGATTTTATTTCCACTTTTTCCAATCGCTGTTAGTTTTAGAAGATCGCCGGGCATATAATCACAACAAGCAGAACGCACAATATATTGTCCACTCCATTGCGTAAAAAAATAATACGGGAAAAGCCCGCAGTTTGATGAGGACCAAAAGTACTTGACAAAAGGTCAGAAATAGTGCAAGTACCGGTCGTTAAAAGTGTGGAACGCTTATCAACTTTAACTTGAAATATCTTTCGGTAGGAAAGTTTTCATGCAAAATGTGATGAATTTACAATATATTTTGATCTCGTCTGGCGATTTTCAAGTGCGAACTCCATTTTAGTGGAAAAAGGTCATTATTTCCCTTTAAGATGTCTATATACCACAAATTAAGCGATGTATTGGATGACTTTGGGAAAATCGCAAGGCAACCCAATTTTTTTTAAAAAGTTATGGGCCGGCAAATTCCACTGACCGGCGATTCCGGCCGGACCGCCGTACGTAAAACGCCAACGCGCACGTTCCTCCGGTGTGTGTCGCTTGCGGCTTGATTTCTTCATTTGCCGACCTATTGTTACAATTAAGATAACAATCTGTCACAAATTTAACGATATATCTTATGCCGTTGAGAAAATTGTCATCACACTCAAACTATTTACATTTTGGGCCGGCAAAGTTAACCGGCCTTTGGCTCACGATGGCAGACCGGACAGCCACCACATACAATACTCAAACAGTGATAACACTCAAATAGTCTGAATTTAAATCATGCGGCCCATATTATGGCTAAGGAAAAATTGCACTAGGCTTACCTGATAAATAAAACAAAGTTGCTGGTATATAACAGTTGACAATTTGCGATGATAACGTCTGACAGTTCTTGGCAAAGGCCAAAGCATACCCACAAAATAGATATTCTCATCTTTTTTGACGAGTTTCATGAAAATCTGATTAGATAAGTCGATTGTCAAATGCATTCAAGCAATTCAAAGTAACTGTTTAAAATTACACTTCCCGCCCTCGTCTCCGCACCACACCATCCCACCCGCTCACCGCGTCTCCAGCCGACGCCGGCCCACCAGGCGCTGCCATTGGCGGATCCAGAACGGTGGTGGTGGGGGGAAGGGAACGTTTTTTTGGGGGGGATTCCAAAAAGTCTCACACAATTCTGAAAACTCATCGGATTTCGCTTGCTTATGCATTGATAGCTGATTTAAAACAAACTTCCCTTAGTAAAAGTTGCTTGGATTTTGTTCTATATCAGGAAATGTGTCAATTTTGCGCCGATTTCAGGTTTGTCTAGAAGTTTGTCGGGGGAGGGGCATGGCCGCCATACCCCCCCCCCCCCCCCCTCCCCCTGGATCCGCTAGTGGGTGCCGCGGCGAGACGCAATATGTTTTTGCCTGTGGAGACCAGTGCAGAAAATCCGAGATCTTTGGTCACAGCCCAGTCACGGCCATGGCATGAGCTGGCAAGTCACAGCTTTAGTCACGGCGCTGCAATGCTAACCCTAGGGCGATGGCCTTGCCAGTCACAGCTTCAGTCACGGCCGTGACCAGGTCTGGTCCCAGCGCTGGGACGCTGGGACCAGAATTCTGCAACTCTAGTTGCCTGGCAACGCACGCGCCACGGTGCTGTACGTGGCAGGAGCTCTCCCGCCCCGTGCGGTCACTAAATAGTAAATACGTCGCGTTACATCGCATCATAATTAATTGACCTTTCACATATATATTTGTATAACTCTCAACGTTTTCTCAAACTAGGAAAAATCCTCGAAAAGCTCCTAGACACCCATGCCCTCCGCACGGCGCCATGCAATTGACGTTACGTAAGCAAATGATGTTCGGCTATTCTGACCCTCATCCTCGTCATCAGCCGTCAACCAATGAGCGTGGAGAGTGTCAGACGCTGATTGGGCCAAAAGCTGTTGGCAGCAAAACCTGGCTCATGAGCAGATGCGTGAACAAGACCAAGCTGCGGACGTTGCTAATATTTGTCGCCCTTTTTCCCCATGTTAAATAGGCTGAGCGGACCCCCCTGGGTGAGTCTAAATATATATTTTGTAATTTGCATTTGTTTTATATGCCTAATTGTGGTCATTTTGGAAAAAAAACGAGTGCTCAGTTTACGTTATATATCATAATGGCCGTTGCCTCTGGAGCAGAATCTGGAGGAGGAAGAGGGAAGGGGATCAGGAGGGATGGAGCGCAAAAGCTGGGGGCTAATCTTCTCCTGCCAGGGGGGAAAAGGAGGGAAGGAGGTGCGCATGCGCGACGCAGAGGCGTTCGTAACTGGGCTTACTGGGGGTGCAACAATGCATAAATCGTTGCATCTATTTGTGAGAATAATAATACAATGAAGGCATATTGACACATTTTTGTATTATGCCAAGCCACCTGTGGGCTACCAGATTCATTGTGATTTCATACCGCCTTTTGGGCTCTGGTATCCTGCTTTGAATATTTTTTCCCACACTTTAAAAGAGCCACAAATATATTTACAATAATAAGAAGGAAAAACCGTCATAAAATGACCACAAATTGACAAAAACATGTTTTGTATTTTTGTTTTAGCTAAGTCATACGTTTTTGTATTTAGTAGTCATATACCTTAAATTATCCAATGCTTTTGCATTACGACCAATGGGAAGGCCGGATTGTCCTAAGTTAGGATGGCTGACCAATCAAAATCGCATACTGTCCTAAGTTGTGCGTGACGTAGACTCTTGCAATGTTTATCAAGGTATATTTAATGGAGGTAGGGATGTAAGGATTTTAGTCACGTGACTTCCTCAGTTATTTTGTTTTGTCATAATGTGATGGGTATGGCTATGGCTATTGCATAATGGATTTTAAAAACAATGCATATACATTATTTTTGTTTTGGACATCACGACCGCCGAAGCGGATCCCTCCGGTACCAGATTCATTGTGATTTCATACCGCCTTTTGGGCTCTGGTGTCCTGCTTTGAATATTGTTTTCCACGCTTTAAAAGAGCCACAAATATATTTACAATAATAAGAAGGAAAAACCGTCATAAAATGACCACAAATTGACAAAAACATGTTTTGTATTTTTGTTTCAGCTAAGTCATACTTTTGTGTATTTAGTAGTCATATACCTTAAATTCTCCAATGCTTTTGCATTACGACCAATGGGAAGGCCGGATTGTCCTAAGTTAGAATGGCTGACCAATCAAAATCGCATACTGTCCACGTCTGTCAAGACAGCTCAGATTCGGATTCGGATTCACATTTACCGGACCCCTACGATTTGGCTGAAAATTGGCACACATGTAGTACTCAGCATCCCCATTCAGTGGTGTAAAGCGTTTCCCATCACATTGAGAACTTTGACCTCCAGAGGTCATCATAGGTCAAGGTCGTTGATCCCGGACCCCTACGATTTGGCTGAAAATGGGCACACATATAGTACTCAGCATCCCCATTCAGTGGTGTAAAGCGTTTCCTATCACATTGAGAACTTTGACCTCCAGAGGTCATCATAGGTCAAGGTCGTTGACCCCGGACCCCTACGATTTGGCTGAAAATTAGCACACATGTAGTACTCGGCATCCCCATTCAGTGGTGTAAAGCGTTTCCCATCACATTGAGAACTTTGACCTCCAGAGGTCATCATAGGTCCAGGTCGTTGACCCCGGACCCCTACGATTTGGCTGAAAATTGGCACACATGCAGTACTCAGCATCCCCATTCAGTGGTGTAAAGCGTTTCCCATCACATTGAGAACTTTGACCTCCAGAGGTCATCATAGGTCAAGGTCGTTGACCCCGGACCCCTACGATTTGGCTAAAAATTGGCACACATGTAGTACTCAGCATCTCCATTCAGTGGTGTAAAGCGTTTCCCATCACATTGAGAACTTTGACCTCCAGAGGTCATCATAGGTCAAGGTCGTTGACCCGGACCCCTACGATTTGGCTGAAAATTGGCACACATATAGTACTCAGCATCCCCATTCAGTGGTGTAAAGAGTTTCCCATCACATTAAGAACTTTGACCTCCAGAGGTCATCATAGGTCAAGGTCGTTAACCCCGGACCCCTACGATTTGGCTGAAAATTGGCACACATATAGTATTCAGCGTCCCTATTATGTGGTGTGAAGCATTTCCCATCACATTGAAAACTTTGACCTCCAGAGGTCATCAAAGATCACGGTCGTTTACCCCGGACTCCTACGATATGGCTGAAAATTGGCAAAAATATAGTATTCAGCGTCCCTATTATGTGGTGTAAAGAATTTCCCATCACATTGCAAACTTTGACCTCCAGAGGTCATCATAGGTCAAGGTCGTTGACCCCGGACCCCTACGATTTGGCTGAAAATTGGCACACATGTAGTTCTCAGCCTCCCCGTTCAGTGGTGTAAAGCGTTTCCCATCACATTGAGAACTTTCACCTCCAGAGGTCATCATAGGTCAAGGTCGTTGACCCTGGACCCCTACGATTTGGCTGAAAATTGGGACACATGTAGTACCCAGCATCCCCATTCAGTGGTGTAAAGCGTTTCCCATCACATTGAAAAGTTTGACCTCCATCCTGTAAACTTTGTCATACAGCTCAGATTCGGATTCGGGATCACATTCACTGGACCCCTACGATTTGGCTGAAAATTGGCACACATGTAGTACTCAGCATCTCCATTCAGTGGTGTAAAGCGTTTCCTATCACATTGCAAACTTTAACCTCCAGAGGTCATCAAAGTTCAAGGTCGTTGACCCGGACCCCTACGATTTGGCTAAAAATTGGCACACATGTAGTACCCAGCATCCCCATTCAGTGGTGTTAAGCGTTTCCCATCACATTGAAAACTTTGACCTCCAGAGGTCATGATAGGTCAAGTTCGTTGACCCCGGACCCCTATGATTTGGCTGAAAATTGGTCCACATGTAGTACTCAGCATCTCCATTCAGTGGTGTGAAGCGTTTCCCATCACATTGAGAACTTTGACCTCCAGAGGTAGGTCAAGGTCCCATGGCAATAGGTCAAGGTCGTTGACCCCAGAGCCCTACGATTTGGCTTAAAATTGGCACACATGTAGTACTCAGCATCTCCATTCAGTGGTGTAAAGCGTTTCCCATCACATTGAGAACTTTGACCTCCAGAAGTCATGATCACCCAAAGTGCTGCCAAAGGTATGATACACATCCCGCATGAGCTAAAGTGAGATTGTTGGCCAAGGTCAAGTTCAGGTCACAAAAGGCCACGATGTTCAAAATATCTACGAAAGTCATGCAACACATGTTTTATGAGCTATTTTCACATATAAGTCGATAGTGATAGTAATTTTATCACCTGACTTCATTTACGTGAAGCTAATCGCCGTTCAGGTCAATGAAAGTTCAGGTCAAGCTCAGGTAAATGAAGGTCAAAATTTCAAATTGATAAATATAAATAAATAGGTTATGTTTCTAGACTAGTTTTGTCTCAGAAATACAGCCGTGTCATTCATTTGTTTGTATCTGGTAAAAAAACGCCCATACACCCATACCGCCATAAGCCATAAGTAAGTCAAAAATGGTGATATATTTCTAAAATTTGGTATGATAGTTTCTCATATGTGGTTTCTCTGATATATATTCCGGCTTTTTTAATATCTTTGAAGAAAAGAATTGATTTTGTGGGCATTTTCCCCCCAACAAAAACTTTGTGTATTTGTGTGGTCAAAAACCAAATTGTCCAAAATCCGAGATAGCCATCTTATACCCCTTGCTATTTTCTATCTTTTCATGTTGATGGCTTGCATGTTACGCAAAATATGGCATTTTACGGTCTATTACATTTTAGCTGATTTTGGTGTAAAATTTGTGTGTAGTGACTTCACTGAATTCGCTATAACTAGAAATTTTGTCGAAAAATTTATTTATTTTGCACAGAAGACGTAAAAGTAATTTAGAAGAAGGTACCCGAAGTTTCACGTTGATGGCCCTATTCATGTTTGAGCTATTACGAAAATTAATCAGGGGCGTTAAACGCCACGCCCGCCCCCCACATTTTGCAATGAAAACAAAATTCTCGTCACGCCAAAGAAGAAGCAAAAAAGGGAACAAAAATGACCGAACTTGACCTATGATGACCTCTGGAAGTCAAAGTATACAATGTGATTGGAAACGCTTCACACCACTGAATAATGACGCTGAGTACTACATGTGTGCCAATTTGCAGCCAAATCATAGAGGTCCGGGTCAACGACCTTGAACTTTGATGACCTCTGGAGGTCAAAGTATTCAATGTGATGGGAAACGCTTCACACCACATAATGGGGACGCTGAGTACTACATGTGTGCCAATTTTCAGCCAAATCGTAGGGGTCCGGGTCAACGACCTTGATCTTTGATGACCTCTGGAGGTCAAAGTTTTCAATGTGATGGGAAATGCTTTACACCACATAATAGGGACGCTGAATACTATATGTGTGCAAACTGTGAGCCAAATCGTAGGGGTCCGCGGTCAAAGACCTTGACCTATGATGACCTTTGGAGATCAAAGTTCTCAATGTGATGGGAAACACTTCACACCACTGAATAAAGACGCCGGGTACTACATGTGTCCCAATTTTCAGCCAAATCGTAGGGGTCCGGGGTCAACGACCTAAGGGTCCGGGGTCAACGACATGGGTCACCATGATGACCTATGGAGGTCAAAGTTTTCAATGTGATGGGAATTGCTTTACACCACATCATAGGGACGCTGAATACTATGTGTGTGCCAATTTTCAGCCAAATCGTAGGGGTCCGGGGTCAACATCCTTGACCTAGGATGACCTCTGGAGGTCAAAGTTCTCAATGTGATGGGAAACGCTTTACACCACTGAATGGGGATGCTGAGTACTATATGTGCGCCAATTTTCAGCCAAATCGTAGGGGTCCGGGTCAACGACCTTGAACTTTGATGACCTCTGGAGGTCAAAGTTTTCAATGTGATGGGAAATGCTTTAGACCACATAATAGGAACGCTGAATACTATATGTGTGCCAATTTTCAGCCAAATCGTAGGGGCCGGGGTCAACGACCTTGACCTATGATGACCTCTGGGGATCAAAGTTCTCAATGTGATGGGAAACGCTTTACACCACTGAATGGGGATGCTGAGTACTACATGTGTGCCAATTTTCAGCCAAATCGTAGGGGTCCGGTGAATGTGAATCCGAATCCGAATCTGAGCTGTCTTGACAGACGTATACTGTCCTAAGTTGTGCGTGACGTAGGCTCTTGAAATGTTTATCAAGGTATATTTAATGGAGGTAGGGATGTAAGGATTTTAGTCACGTGACTTCCTCAGTTATTTTGTTTTTGTCATAATGTGATGGCTATGGCTATGGCTATTGCATAATGGATTTGAAAAACAATGCATATACATTATTTTTTTGGACATCACGACCGCCGAAGCGGATCCCTCCGGTGTGGTTGGGCCATTGACCAAAGGTTGGGCCGCGTACATTGCAATGTAAACTTGCGATCAGTGAAGACCACGAAATAAATCCCTTGTTAATGGTCTTAACAGCGATTTGACCCTTATCTAACCTAACCTAACCTAACGCCGCCATTAAGTCCGATCGGGTCGGCCTACTACTCTTAGCCATTAATTCCGATCGGGTCTGCCAACCGCTCGTAGTCCGATCGGGTCGGCCTACGATTCACTCGCAGCCATTAGGCCCGAGCGGATCGGCCTAAGATTCGCTCGTAGTCATGAAGTCCGATCGGGTCGGCCTAAGATTCGCTCATAGCCATTAAGACATAGACAGCCACATAGCCATTATTTGGGGGGTCTTCACTGATCGCTAGTTTACATTGAAAATAACGCGGTTTGGCCCAAGGAATCGCAGTCAGCTGATACTCACATAGCTTTAAATGGAGATTTTGCAGATGTTAACAATTATTATTTAGGTACTAAATGACTTTGCAGGTGGAATCATGACCCGGGTATGGATAGAGGATAGAACAAGGTATTTTTTTATCACCAAGCGGTAGCTTTTCCCGCCTTATATTTTTCACCAGACGGTCTAAATCACAGCCAACAAATCGCACGCGTTCGGATAGAGCGGTTCTGGAGGTGGTATCACTGGTATCACAATAGGACCTTCAATGTGCGTCGTATTATTTGTTGATTATTTGCATCTAAGGCGGTCTGAAACTCAGCGGCGCAACCAGGGACTCGTCTAACATGTTAACTGGGCGGGGGAGGTAAACACCCAGTCCCGGTCCCAGCCCCCTCCCCCAGTCAAAGCAACATTCAATGCAACTCTGGGCAATGGGGATCCGGCATAACGCGACCCCCTCCCCCGTGAGCACCCCACTGCCCCCCCCCCCCCCACCCTCAAATTTATTTAGACGAGTCCCTAGGCACAACCAGGGGGCGGGCTAAGGGAGCACGTATCCCCCTCCCCCGTCACGATAGTCCCCGAAGGCTTGAAGCCGAAGGCACCCCTTTTGAGTTCTTGAGTGCATGTGGCGCCCCTCGAGTCATCAGTGCCGGCGGAACCCCTCTGGATCGGAAATGACGACGCCAACAGCCGCCCCCTTCCCGTGTCTTCTAGTTGCTTGCCTGCTGAGACTGATGTGCTAGGTAAGCCTGACAGGTACAATGAAGTCAATTATTCAAGACGCACATAAAATCTACAGCCGAAGATTGCTAACGGCCAACTTCCTCGACAAGTTAGTGCAGTCATACGGTTGGAATAATGTATTCGCGTGAACATCCGCCCCGAATGTGCCACTCATTTCACACCTATTACAGTAGGTAGAGCGCGACGCCAAACAGAAACGACAGACTCCGGAAGGCGTGGAAGCTGCCAGTGAGGTTCTCTACGCGGTTCATGGCGACATACATGAAGGTCGTCGGCACCACGCCGTTGCTGAGTGTGTAATAACGTGCCGCCATGTAGCCAGTAGGCACAGCTAGCAGGCAGCCGAGGCGAGCTGTGGTCGAGGCCGGGCCGCACCAAAGCCGGCACCTGCGCCTACACCCACTCCCGAGAGGGCCACACCTCGGCCCAGAGCACCATCGCGCGGTTGACGGCACGCAGCTACAGCAGGTTCGACCGCACCTGGTCCAGCAAGTAGAGCGTATTTGGTACGCGCACCCACTCGGTCTCGCTCCCCAGAGCTCACCTCAGGGCAGGGAGAAATCACCAGGCTCCCCGGCCGCCAGCGCACATAGCCGCGCGAAGGTTGACCGCTTGCCGCCAGCGCACCGTCAGCTCGCGCGGCAGCACGGAGCGCGCCGAGCGTAGACAGGCGCCCACCGCACTCGAATTCACTGGCGTCGACCATCGGAACCTGTAGCCCGCACCCGAGGAGTGATCCATGACGATCGTGTCGCAAGCGTCTCGCACAGTGCGGCCACGACTCCCGACAGCAGCGCGGTGGTGTCCTCCGGTGGTGGTGGCTCCAGCGGCCGGCCGCACCGGCGAGAGGGTCGTGTCCAGCCGCGCTTCCGGGGCCCTCCAGCCGCGCCAGACTGCTGCACCGCGGCAGACCGAACGGCGAGTCCGGCGGCGCGCCCGGCCCCAGCGCGCTGATTGCGCCACGCGTTCTCACCACACACTCAGCGTCCGTTAACAGCTGCGTCATCGGCAGCTGACCCCGCTCCGGCAGCACCAGCATCAGATACTCCTGCTGCCCGGAAACGTCTTTGATCAAGAAACCACCCGCCGCCGGTTTCACTCCGTGAGCGCGTCGCGGCTCACACACTGCAAGCAGATCTCAAACCGGATGCCGCAGCCATGTCCAGCCATTAGTCTCAGAGCGCATGGCAATGACACGGCCGGCGGCGTCGACAGAGGCTCGCCGCAGGTTGACACACGGAGCGCGGCCGCGCGACAGCGCAGGTAGGCTCCTGCGCCGCCTCCACTCGCTCGCAGATGCGGGCCACGACCGCGACGCTCACACTGTCCGGCTCGTCAGCGTCCTGCGGCCGGGCAGCGAGCAGGAAGGCAGAGGGAGCGGCGCACACCGGTTGGACCACCGTGCTCCAGGCAACGGCGGGTGCCGCGCTGATCAACAGCAGCCGCACGCGCTGGGGGAGCTGACGGGTCCACGTTACTCCCGAAGCGCGCCCGAATGATACTGAAGTAAGACTCCAGGGCATCCTGGTTCAGGCGCGCCGTAAGGAGAAACGAAAATCCCGTCACCCGCCGCATCTCGTCGAACAGCGCGAGCGTGGCGCGGATGGACACCACCACCCCTGCTGGCAGGGCATGGGCTTGCCGCCGAACCACGCCGTCTGGAGCAGCTGGCGGAGTCGCTCCAGCGCACGCTGCTGCCGCTCCTAGTACTGGTCGACTCCGAGGGCGCAGCGGAGAGGCCTGTCGGCGGGAGTTGAGGGTGTCGAAACCTTGGTCGAGGATCTCGATGGCCTTTGCCGCCTCCTCTTCGTCCTCAAACAGCTCACGGATGGTGGTGCTGGTGGTGCCACTGAGCAGCTGGGCTGGCAGGTATACCCACCCTCTGTCGGTCCGCGTGCTCCGCCTGAAACGAAAAAGCAAGAAAATTGTCATAAAGGAAAGGAGCGCGCTGACCGTTTGGATATCATATGCTGCCATGGACCGTCCTAGCTATATTCTGTAACCTGGAAAGTCACACAACATGTTGATTTAATTAAGTTCATTCATATACTCTCTAAGGGGCTAACGCTTTTGTCGGCCAAGAATTGTTAGTGAACTATGCAAGAAATGGTGATAGGTGCTATGAAATCAAATTGGGACAGGAACTCAAAGCACGAAAAAAAATTCACGCACACACGTACGCACGCACGCACACACGTACGCACGCACGCACGCACGCACACACACGCGCACACACGCATACACAGGGGCGCACACACACGCGCACGCGCGCACAAACACACGCACATACAGGCGCACGCACGCGCACACACAGGCGCACGCACGCGCACACACAGGCGCACGCACGCGCGCACACAGGCGCACGCACGCGCACACACAGGCACGCACGCACACACAGGCACGCGCGCGCAAACGCACGCATGCACATGCACACGCACACACCCACACATACACACGCGCATACACACGCACATACCGGCGCGCACACGCACGCACGCACGCACGCACGCACGCACGCACGCACGCACACACACGCGCGCGCGAGCAAACGCACACGCACACACGCGCGCACACGCACACACGCGCACACACGCGCGCACACGCACACACGCGCGCACACGCGCACATACATGCGCGCGCACGCACACGCAC
This sequence comes from Chirona hameri, assembly GCA_036785665.1. NCBI lineage: Eukaryota > Metazoa > Arthropoda > Thecostraca > Balanomorpha > Balanidae > Chirona > Chirona hameri. The sequence goes on from JAXIVJ010001788.1 coordinate 37,163, forward strand.
ATACACACACGCGCGAGCAAACGCACACGCACACACGCACGCACACACGCGCGCACAGGCACACCCACGCGCGCGCACACACACAACATACAGGCGCGCACACGCACGCACGCACACACACACACACGCACACACAGGCACGCGCGCGCAAACGCACACACGCACGTACACACCCACACGAGCAAACGCAACCGCGCGCACACACACGCACACACGCACATACAGGCGCGCACACGCACGCACGCACACACGCACGAGCAAACGCACACGCACATACAAGCGCACGCACACACACGCACGCACGCACGCACACACAGGCACGCGCGCGCGAACGCACACACGCACGCGCGCGCGAACGCACACACGCACGCGCGCGCGAACGCACACACGCACGCGCGCACACACACGCACGCGCACACACACACACACGCGTCCACACACACACGCACATATCGGCGCGCACACGCACGCGCGCGCAAACGCACGCACGCACGCACGCGCACGCACGCACGCGCACGCACACACACACGCACATACCGGCGCGCACACGCACGCACGCACGCACGCACGCATGCACGCACGCACGCACGCACACACGCATGCACACATACACACGCGAGCAAACGCACATACGAGCGCACACGCACAGACGCGCGCACGCGCACATACATGCGCGCACACGCACGCACGCACATACACACACGCGCGAGCAAACGCACACGAACACACGTGCGCGCACACGCACAGACGCGCGCACACACACAACATACAGGCGCGCACACGCATGTACGCAAACACACACACAGGCACGCGCGCGCAAACGCACTCACACACACACGAGCAAACGCAAGCGCGCGCACACACACACACGCACATACAGGCGCGCACACGCACGCACGCACGCACGCACGCACGCACGCACGCACGCACGCACGCACACACACCACACACATACACACACACGCATACACAGGCACGCGCGCGCAAACACACACGCACACGCACGAGCAAACGCACAGGCACGCGCTCACGCACACGCACATACAGGCGCACGCACACGCGCACACACAGGCGCGCGCGAACGCACACACGCACGCGCGCGCAAACGCACACACGCACGCGCGCGCGAACGCACACACGCACACCCACCCACACACGCGCGCGCACACGCACGCACGCACGCACGCACGCACGCACGCACGCACGCACGCACGCACGCACGCACGCACGCACGCACACACACACTCGCACGCGCACACACGTATACGCACATACCGGCGCGCACACGCACGCGCGAGCACGCGCACACGCACGTACGCACACGAGCAAACGCACACACGCACACGCGCGCACACGCACGCGCACGCACACACGCGCGCGCACGCACACACGCGCGCGCACGCACACACGCGCGCACACGCACACACACGCACGCACGCACACGCACACAGGCATGCGCGCGCAAACGCACACAGGCATGCGCGCGCAAACGCACACAGGCATGCGCGCGCAAACGCACACACGCACACACGAGCAAACGCACGCGCGCGCACACACACACATACAGGCGCGCGCACGCACACACAGGCACGCGCGCGCAAACACACACGCACGCGCGAGCAAACGCACACGCACGCGCGCGCGCACACGCACACGCACACACGCGCGCACACACACACACACACACATACAGGCGCGCACGCGCACACGCAGTAGGACAGACCGCTGGGAGGCGCTGGCTCGTGGCTGCAGCTCAGTGGAGGCTGGTTGGTGCCGCTGGGAGGTGCTGGCTCGTGGCTGCAGCTCGGTGGAGGATGATTGGTGCCGCTGAGAGGTGCTGGCTCGTGACTGCAGCTCGGTGTAGGCTGGTTGGTACCACTGGGAGGTGCTGGCTCGTGGCTGCAGCTCAGTGGAGGCTGGTTGGTGCCGCTGGGAGGTGCTACCTCGTGGCTGCAGCTCAGTGGAGGCTGGCAAAGCTGAAGTCACTCAAGCTCCAGCCAATCACATCACTGGGATAGTTCAATGTGCATCCCAATAAATGCAATAAACTGGCGCCTACAGTGATATGACATTCCTGCACTAGTCTCATAATCCCCAATATTATTATAAACCTAGATGGTGCCAAGGTCATGATGATGATTAGGGCTTTAGGGTGCCTCAAGGTGCCAAGGTCATGGTGACCAGCAGCAGTGAAAGCCCACCTTGGCCTAACATACCTACCTGCATAGGTATACTTTGGTACAATTAAGGAATAAGGAAACAAAGGTGGTACATTCAATTATTATCAGTGTTATTAATTAATAATATATCTGCATTTTAGAATAACAGCACCCTTCCAGAGGAGCAACAACAATACTGAATATTTTAATGTAAACAATGGGGCTATGAGGCCATAGACTCTTGAGTCTAGCTAGCTGCATCATCAGGGTGATGGAGGCCAAGGCTGCCAGCATCTTCCTGTTGATGGCAATGGCCAGCACTTTTCTAGCCATGGTGCCATGCCAATGTTGCAACACTTGTGACTGGACCACAATAAACCAAAGCTTAAGTCATTCATAAGCTCTAGTCAATTACATCACAGTGTCATGGTTATCTGTAATGTAATGTTAATTATTAATGTTCGCCCCTGTAGCTCAGTTGGGAGAGTGCTGGACTTCTGACCTCACCCAGTAGTGGCAGCCCGGGTTTGGGTCGCTTCAGCGCTTGCTATTTGCCCAACTGGGAATGGCCTGTGGGCCGGTGGCAGCGGCTGCACTCAAGGTCAGGTGACATCAGAGGGCAGGGCGGACCGTGTCCAGGTATGTCAGGAAATCCAAAAACATTCAGACTAACAAACAAAAACAAAATCCACATGTGGGGTCCATGCACATGCTGGTGTTTGTAGCTGCTCATGCTACTGCTCATGTCTGCATGTCTGCATGTCCTGTGGTGTGCTGCTGGGAGCATAAGAAATGTTGCATAACAAACAATAAAGCTACATGCACAGAAGTCCAAGCAGTTATTTCCTGTGATAGAATACCTCTGACATTCATGCTGCTTGCGTCCACCTCAACCCAGAAAGGTTTGTTCCACCTTCGATACGCCAGGACTGGCCTTTCAACAAGAGCTTTGCAGTGACTCAAAGCTGGTTTCAAGAGACGTCCAAGCAGTTGTTTCCTGTGATAGAATACCTCTGACACTTACGCTACTTGCGTCCACCTCAACCCAAAAAGGTTTCTTCCACCTTGGAAATGCCAGGACTGGCCTTTCAACAAGAGCATAAACCATTCTAGGATATCCCGAGGAGCAACAATTACAATTGCAACAACGAATATTTGAATTTCAACAATAGGCTATGATATGGGCCTGTTCAAGTGGCGCCTCTAACCTCCTCTTCAACTTACAACTGTATGTATAATAACATAGGACAGTTACAAGCTGGAGCAACTTGGAGGAAGTTAACGGCGCCACGGGAACAGGCCCGATTCTACCATATTTGAATGAGATGCGCCATATATGAATCCCTTCGCGCCTTTTCCGCGGTTCAAATACATAAAATGAATAAACAAAATAAAATAGCAATGATTTCTGGCCTTTCCTCTGCGCAATGCGTTTCTGGGTACGGGCTTGATGCATTCGCAACTCAGGACGATGCGGCACGCTGATTGGCTGTCGGTCAGGACGGGTCGGGACTGCAACTTAGACAAACTCGGCCTCTGATTGGCCGAGAGTCCTAAGTTGAGCTGTGTGGAAGATCCGCCGTCACGGACAAAAGTTCAGGGTAGAGTCAGGCAGTACAGCCCCAGGGAACATCCGCAGGTTACAATATCAAATAGGTTCAGTGCGTTAGAGTCAGCAGCTGAAAGTGACAGGGAAGAGGTTCAGCATTTAGTGGTTGGGGACTCAAGGGTAAGGCCCTTAAGGCGAGCATTCTGTGGGAAGAGAGACAGATGTATAGTCAAACCAGGGGCAAGAGTAGCTGATATGGGCCCTGTCATTGAGGCAGAACTTGGTAGGAGTAGCCCGGAGACAGTTATACTACAGGTGGGGGTGAACGACATAGGACCTAGGCAGAGTGTGAGAATAGTAGCGGAGTACCGGAGCCTGCTGCAGAGGTTGAAGGAGTCCAGGAAACCAGTCATTGTGACTGGCATCCTCCCTCGCTGTGGAGCCAGTGAGGAGTGGTACTCGAGAGCTCTGTCTGTGAACAGCTCAGTTCAGAACTTATGTTCAGCAATGGGGCTTAGTTATGTAGACTTATGGGATCAGTTCTATGAGTGGCGTAGGTACTATATGAAGGATGGGCTTCACTTATCGGATGAGGGGGCAAGGGCTTTGGGAGATGCCTACAGAAGTGTCATTCAGGGAAACTAGGTAGAGGGGGGGGGGGGTTCGGGGACGCTAGTACTAGGGCATCAGGAAGTAAGCATTAGTAGAAGTTCATGTCAGAATAGGACAGTAGATCATAATTCCCTCAGAATTAGTAGAGTCAGCTCAAAGTATAAGATCACATGTGTGTTGCTGAATGCCCAAAGTATTAGGTCTAAATTTGATGAGTTTGAGTGTTATGTTGCCCTTGAAAAGCCTGATATCATTTGTGTAACCGAGACATGGGTTAGTGAGGGGTATAATAGGGATAGGCTACAGGATTTCGAGTTACAAGGGTATAACATGTTCTCATACTGCAGAGAATCACAGCAGGGGGGGCGGAGTGTTTGTATATGTAAATAGCTTGTACTGCACTACTAGAGTTGATGATTCTAGTAAAGTAAAAGAAGTAGAATCAATCTGGCTTGACATTAAAATTGGTACAGGAAACAGAGGAAGGTTGAGGATAGGTGCATTTTACAGACCAGGGAATCTTCCAAGGAACTCCCAAGCTGAAACAGACCAAGATATTTGTGAGGAAATACGTAGGAACTTTCGGGCTCAGTGTCTTATTATGGGAGATTTTAACTTAAGAGGATACGAAAGTATAGCAGAGGAAACAAATGAGTGTAGGTTGTATAGGCAAATCTTTGAAGAGGAGCTTTTCATGCATCAGTTTGTAACAGAGCCAACCAGACATTGCTCCATTCTAGACCTTGTATTCTCAGACAACAGTGATCTAGTTAGTGACATAAGTATTTGTGAAGGTCTAGGAACCAGTGATCACAATATGGTTAAATTCAATATCTCATCAGAAATGAGGCCCAAAGATAACCTTATTATGGTTCCAAACTTCAGCCGGGCTGATTTTGATGGTATTAGAAATGACCTCGCACAGATAAAATGGAACGTTGAGTTGGCAGGTTTAGATGCATGTGAGGCCTGGAATGTTTTCAAAGCTAGATTAAGCCAAATTCAGAATCGGCATATACCCCTCAGGCACAAACGTAACAGAACCAAGGGCAAACCAGTTTGGCTTACCCCAGAAGTAAGGAGTGCTATACAAGCTAAAAGAAGTGCATTTGGCATTTTGAAGGGATCTTCACTAGATATAAATCAGAAGGCCTACCAGAATGCAAGAAATTCAGTTAAGAAAAAGGTCAGAGCAGCTAAAAGGGCAAAGGAACTTGATTTAGCTAGACATTGTAATGCAGATAGTAAGAAGTTCTTCAGTTTTATAAGTTCAGTACAGTTTCCAAAAATATAGGTCCATTTAAGGTAGATGATGTGTTAGTTAGCAAGGACAGTGAAATGGTTGAAGTGCTTAATGATCAGTTTCAATCTGTCTTTACTATCGAGGACCAGAGTAGTATTGCAGCACTTCAGCCTGAGCCAGAGACAGAGGAGACTATAGGAGAGCTAGGTGGCATAAGTAGTGAACTTGTTCTAGAATATCTAAAGAAAGTAAGGCCTAACAAGGCAGAAGGACCTGATGAAATCCATGCTAGACTTTTAAGAGAATCTGAAAGGGAGTTGTCGGTTCCATTAGCCATAATATTTTATAAATCACTCGCAGATAGTAAAATTCCACTTGATTGGAAAAGAGCAAATGTTGTTCCTATTCATAAAAAGGGAGATAGAAGTAAAGAGGAAAACTATAGACCGGCTAGTCTGACCTCATTAGTCTACAAGGTGCTTGAATCAATCATCAAAGATAAGATTGTTGAATTCTTGGAGCAAAATGAACTCATCAAGGATACACAGCATGGCTTTAGGAAGGCCCGTTCTTGTTTAACTAATCTTCTGGAGTTTTTGGATGTTGCAACATATAGCTTTGATCAGGGTAAACAGCTAGGTGTAGCTTTTCTTGATTTCAGTAAAGCATTTGACAAAGTCCCCCATACAAGACTGGGGTTGCAACTTAAAATTCATGGGATCGGGGGCAAGATTCTGGATTGGATAGAAACGTGGCTTTCAGGACGCCAGCAAAGGGTTATATTGAATGGGTGCCAATCACAATGGAAGAAGGTTCTCAGTGGGGTTCCACAGGGCTCAGTCCTGGGCCCATTGCTTTTTATAATATTTGTGAATGCAATTGAGAACAGTATAGACAGCAAAGTCTTGAAATTTGCAGACGATCTAAAAGTTGTCAGGATTATTAGAGGAAAACACGATCAGGATGTTTTTCAATCAGATCTGGACAAGCTAGTTGAGTGGTCTGAAGCATGGCAGATGAAATTCAATTTGAGTAAATGTAAGATTATGCACGCTGGACGGGTTAGCAGTAAACATAGGTATGAAATGGGTGGGCAGAAAATGGAGCAGATTGAAAAGGAAAGAGATTTAGGTGTCGTGGTAAACAATAGACTATCAGCGTCAGACCAGGTTGTAGAAGCTAGGAAAAAGGCACTTAGAATGCTAGGGGCCATTAACAGAAATGTTTGCGCCATGTGACCTTCGTTGTCGGAGCGCCCCTAAACCCCAATAAAAAAAGAAGGTAATAACAAAACTGTATTGTGCATACGTTAGACCACATTTGGAGTATTGTGTACAAGCCTGGTCTCCAACATATGAGAAAGATTGCTGGTTGTTAGAAAGAGTTCAAAAAAGGGCAACAAAAATGGTTAATTGTCTTTGTAGTTTACCTTATGAAGATAGATTAAAGAAATTGGGTATGTTTTCACTTAGATATAGAAGGCTAAGAGGAGATCTAATTGAAGTCTTCAAATTTGTAAATAGTCAGCATTCTGGATATATAAAGGGTATGTTTGAGTTCAATAGGGAAAATCGAGGTAGAGGTCATCAGCATAAACTCATTATGAAACAAAGTAGGACTAGGCTACGACAGTCATTTTTCAGTAGAAGGGTTGTAGGACATTGGAATATGCTACCAGGGGATGTCGCTGATGCAGTGACACTTGCTTCCTTCAAAATTAGATTAGATAAATACTTTACAGAGAAGGGATTAGTTCATAAATTCTCGTGGGATTAGCCTTCTTTTATGCAGGTAGAGTAAGGTGATTTGAAGGGGCAAGACTGGTGGAGGGGGGGGGGGGTGGTGGGGTGGGAAATTGAGGAAATTGGGTATGTTTTCACTTAGATATAGAAGGCTAAGAGGAGATCTAATTGAAGTCTTCAAATTTGTAAATAGTCAGCATTCTGGATATTTAAAGGGTATGTTTGAGTTCAATAGGGAAAATCGAGGTAGAGGTCATCAGCATAAACTCATTATGAAACAAAGTAGGACTAGGCTACGACAGTCATTTTTCAGTAGAAGGGTTGTAGGACATTGGAATATGCTACCAGGGGATGTCGCTGATGCAGTGACACTTGCTTCCTTCAAAATTAGATTAGATAAATACTTTACAGAGAAGGGATTAGTTCATAAATTCTCGTGGGATTAGCCTTTTTTATGCAGGTAGAGTAAGGTGATTTGAAGGGGCGAGACTGGTGGAGGGGGGGGGGGGGGGGGGGGGGTGGGGTGGGGTGCAACCTCGGATGGGCCCAAGAGGCTCTTTGTTGCACTTTTATTTTATGTCTTTATGTCTTTATGCCTCAATCATGTAATATTTCTTAAAAACATCGTCGCTTTATGTTTGGGTTTCGCACTCGTTATCGTTGCTTTATGTTGGGGTTGCCATGTTTAATGGTGGATATAATTCAGGTTGATATATTTATATGATTGACTATTGAGTAATCTAATTGAGTATATAAATCCTGCTCCAAATGGGGCAGTAGCAAGCTGCTCCATTTCAGTTGGGACACTGGTCAGATTTTATGTTTTTGGAAACTTCCCATTTTTGGAAAGTGCATTCCCATTTATAGAAGCAATTTCCAGAAATGGGAATTTTCCAAAAATAGATAATTTGGCCATAGTGTCCCCAACTGATAAAGGCATACCCAAGGGGGGCAAACCAGGTAATTGCCCCCTCCTGAAGGTCTGTATGTGCCCCCTTTTGTCTAAAAATAAATGATTTTCGCTTCTTTTTTTTAAAGAAAAAAAGGTTGAAAACATGCCCCTCTAAAAATATAGTGGGCCAAATCTGGTGAGTTTTTTTTTGGTGGGGGTACTTCTTTATGCCCTGATACAAAATTGCCCCCTCCTTGAGTGAATCCTGGGTATGTCACTGGCCGTATATACAGTTAAGGTATCTGTCACTGTGTGCCGCTCAAAGCTATGCAAACCGTGCTGCTGTACAGCCAACAGCACTGCATATTTTGGTTTCCCATATTCTAATTGCCACTGGCTAGCATAAAACCGGACATAAGTCAGTCAGAAATATAGATATTGCTTTGAAATTCGGTTTGGGCATCGTCCATACTTGGTTCTCCAATATCGTTGGAGACACAATAGGGAAATACTAAAAAAACAGTACTTCAAAAATAGTGCCGGTGACGTCAGAGCCTGTCATAGCACCTGCATGTAAATGATCTAAAATTAGAGCAGGTTAGTACCTTTATGAACACTTGTTTACAACAAAAAAACACTTGCAATACATTGTAGCAAAATGTCAGAAAACAAGGAAGCCATATAGGATACAAAAATTATCAACAATCATGGTTTTTCCTGTGCAAGTCTGAAAAAATCCAGATGCATATTAGAAATGTGTGTTGGAATTGGAAAATGTGGTATGCTTGGCATGGTTGACCTAATCCACTCTAATTATTTAGTACACATGCTGGTCAGCACTCTAATTTTGGATTATCAGCTCTATTTATTGAGCATTTCAGCACCAGACAACAGCATGAAATTCACAAATAGGGTAAGTCCTGTAAACCTCTCCTTTCCAAGTCCCTGAAACCGCCCCTGTCGTGCAATGTTGATTATTGTTAACTAAAATCAACTAATTTGCACTTGTTTCAATCACTGTAAACCTATGTAACTCCTTTATACTTCAGGCAGCTGGGAAGAAGGTGTGAGGATCGCATCTCCGTATTATCACCAAATGTCACAAAAAAAACTCAAACCGGGCCATGGAACCGCCTGTTAAGGTTAAGAATTCAGAATTTTGACTCCATATGCATAATTCAATTATAGGAAAAGTCCCTAAAATGTCATGGGTCTGCTCCCAGCCGTTCAGGAGGTATCTGCAAAAAACCTGAGGGGTGGGCAGAATATGCCCCCCTGCCACTAATAGGGTTAATCCATGACTACACACCAGTTACTGTGAATTTCCTGTGGGTGATTATGAACTAAATAAATACACAAATAAATATTAGCCTAGCATCTGCAAGAAACAGGGAGATCACCTTCAGAGTTTGTACCTAGTCCGCCCCTGTAGTTCAGCTGGGAGAGCGCTGGACTTCTGACTTCACCCAGTAGTGGCAGCTAGAGTTCGAGTCGCTTCGGCGCTCGCTATTTTCCCCTGACTGGGGTGGCCGGTGGCAGCGGTCGCACTCAAGGTCAGGTGACGTCAGAGGGCGGGGCGGACCGTGTCCAGGTATGTCGGGCACGTACAACTTTCGCTTCTAAATTCTGCCGGACACCAAGAATTGCTTGATCAGGTGGTGGGGTCAGGGCCTGCGCAACAAGCTATGCTTAGCATGGGGCCTGACCTCGGAAATCCATCCATTCAAAACATTCGGACTAAATAAAACAAATAAAAAAAGTTGAACAGTTACCATGATGGACTATGCCAGTGCTTTGAAATGCTGCTATTCCTAGGTGATATAATGTGCTACCAAATGTGACAGCATTGTGTGACGTCGGTCGGTGACAGTTACCTTAGCCATATATTACTGTTAATTGTGATGGGGCAAAGGTCCGTCCAACCTTCAGTGACTCAGTCACATATAAACATTGCATTTACCATGCTATCAGGATGTCAACATTGCCAATGTACCAAGACACCTGTAAACCATCAGTGCTTTAGTGCGTCAGCGGGGTAAAAATCCAATCTTGGGTCACATCCAAGCATCATACTTGTCATGCTATCAGAATTTAGATCATGCTGACACACCAAGTACTCTACTTGTGTACGTAGGTGTTGTCTGTACCCTGCTAGTATGAAATGTCCCATGTGTTGATGTGTCTGAGGTTGGGAAGTAGATATGGGATTAGATGGAATTGGGAAGTAGATATTTTCACAATAGTTCCTAAATTTGGAAAGTAACCTGGCTTGCTGGATATTGTGATTCTTACGTAAACTTATTCACTTTTCAGAGGATTGCAAGATGGCGTCTGATGTTTTGTATCCTGCCCAAAATGCATCCCCAGAATATATACTACCAGGTAAGTTTTTCCTTGTCGAAAACAAGCTAAGTGAACATTTCGATATCACCAATAACATAAATGTGGATATGCTTTTCGATGGTATTTGACAATTGTGCCTCCAAAAGGAAGAAACCCTTAAGCGTCACTCGCCTCGTTTTACACCAGACCATTTTTTAGGTTTTTGCAGACTATGCTTAAAGGAAATAGTTCACCTTCGGAAATTTTCAGAACACGATTTTATTATATATTTTTTTAATACAGTTTCCTTTTTTCTTTTTAAAAATGGTCCTACATCGCGCCAATTCAGGACAGAAGGTGGTAAATTATTGATTTTATGGTGTGCGTTATTGGTCTGCGCATGCTCCATGGCAGTGCTGGCACTTTCAGACGGTACGGTACATCATATATGCGCCGTATTCCTTCGCCAAAAAGTCAAATATCTTCGGCTGGAGAGTCTTTTCAGCAAAGAAAAGTTCCAGATAAGGATTTCTCAACACGGGCTACAAAACTGCTATTTCAGTTCAAAACCCATGTTGAAGGTGAACTATTTCCTTTAACCATGGCACATAACACAGACTAAATTAGGTATTGGAATGATCGTTTTTATGCAAGCATTTCACTCGTGCAACCTTTTTCTTTAAAACAATATTTTATTTGAAAATATATTGCTAATTGTTCTTTTCCACCGCCAAAAAATCACGATTTATTAGCTGGTATCTGTTATCTGGTATCTGTCAAGACCAGAAAGCATATGGGCAATTCCAGGACAGATAATCAAGGCATGGTAACCACATCCTCTCAGATTTCGCTGTAAAATGGTGTATGGGGTTATTCTGGGCGCTGATTTTGATTTGTGAATTTGTACTGTCGTCAGGTTACGGGGTCACAAGATACAGGTCAGCGCAAATTCAGGTCAAGGTCAAACATCCAACTACGTTTGCCATTATATCTCAAAGATAAAAATACATATCAGGGCAAAACTATATATCATTAGAGAGAGGAAGAAACAAAGAATACGATGGCATAAAAAAAGTTACCCCCTTAAGTCCAAATTTGACAATTTGACCTGATGACCTTGAAGTCAGGTCAAGGTCAAACCATGTTTGCCAGCTTCGATTTGTTTTAAAATTTACACAAAAGTTTACTCATTCAATTTCTAACAAGCATGCGAAGTTTCGGGTGGCAACTGAAATTCCTTGGGGGTCAACGAGTGGCATATGTCATGACCTCATTTGCCCAGCGAGTTTACGAATTTGGGTTTTATCCAAATGTAAGCCATATGGGCATCATTTGAAGGAACCTGTCCTATTGAATGCACTTATGACATTAAAGGGATATTGCCACCTCCGGAGGATTTCTAAAAAGCAGCTTAAATGAATGGTGGGGATCAACAATCATGTATGCTCAAGCTCAAACTTGCTCCTGCAGCACCTAAAGCAGTGTATCGGCAAAACATTTTGTATTTATTTCTGACTCCAAAACGGTGGTCCCAGCTGTGCTCAGTACTAGATTCATGATAGCCGCTCTCATCCAGTTTGGCTGTGGTATTGGCGCCCGCCCAAAGCCGAAGCGTACGAATTCGCCGAGACTTGACCTTGAAAAGTCAATCTGTGTTATAAGGTATAGGTCACATAACTCCTACGGTCCCAAAGTCGAGCCATAACAATTCTTGCTGTTTTATTATGAAAGAGGCTAAGGTTGTTATAAATATAATTAACTGCATACGCTTTTTAATTTTAAAATGCACTGACTGAATGGTGATGTTGAGTTTGCAACATTCAAAAGAAAATAACAGTCCGCAAAGAAGTGATTATAAATAGTGATGTGGCAACTCTAATTTTACGAATGTTTGGCAAGCTTGAGTGGTGCAAATGGTTTTTTGATCTAATGGGGAGAGTTTCGAGAACCAGATTTTGCAGGTGAAATCAGACACGCTTAATCGACCGATACACACCAAAAACTGAATAATGGCCTGCGAGGTGGCAATGTCCCTTTAACCCGCCCCGTGCCGGTGCTCGGCGCCACCATCGCCGTGCCGGGGGAGGGGGGTTAGACGCCCACCTCGAACTCGGCTCCTATGTCCCATAGTAGACAAAAACCGAAACAAAATGTTCGGAAGCTTTTCAAAAACCATTTTGAAACTATTTAGCTTATTTTGTTTTTGCTCAAGTTAATATTGAGATCACTAGGGGTCATCAAAGGTTAGATATTCCAGTTTTAGGACTTTGCTTCAAACACCCCCAACTATATCGGGAACTATGGTAGTTAAGAACAAAC
>JAXIVJ010001788.1:62500-65000 GCA_036785665.1 Chirona hameri
TATCGTATCTATCGTATCTATCGTATCTATCGTATCTATCGTATCTATCTGATCTATCTTATCTATCTTATCTATCTTATCTATCTTATCTATCTGATCTATCTGATCTATCTGATCTATCTGATCTATCTGATCTATCTGATCTATCTGATCTATCTGATCTATCTGATCTATCTGATCTATCTGATCTATCTGATCTATCTGATCTATCTGATCTATCTGATCTATCTGATCTATCTGATCTATCTGATCTATCTGATCTATCTGATCTATCTGATCTATCTGATCTATCTGATCTATCTGATCTATCTGATCTATCTGATCTATCTGATCTATCTGATCTATCTGATCTATCTGATCTATCTGATCTATCTGATCTATCTGATCTATCTGATCTATCTGATCTATCTGATCTATCTGATCTATCTGATCTATCTGATCTATCTGATCTATCTGATCTATCTGATCTATCTGATCTATCTGATCTATCTGATCTATCTGATCTATCTGATCTATCTGATCTATCTGATCTATCTGATCTATCTGATCTATCTGATCTATCTGATCTATCTGATCTATCTGATCTATCTGATCTATCTGATCTATCTGATCTATCTGATCTATCTGATCTATCTGATCTATCTGATCTATCTGATCTATCTGATCTATCTGATCTATCTGATCTATCTGATCTATCTGATCTATCTGATCTATCTGATCTATCTGATCTATCTGATCTATCTGATCTATCTGATCTATCTGATCTATCTGATCTATCTGATCTATCTGATCTATCTGATCTATCTGATCTATCTGATCTATCTGATCTATCTGATCTATCTGATCTATCTGATCTATCTGATCTATCTGATCTATCTGATCTATCTGATCTATCTGATCTATCTGATCTATCTGATCTATCTGATCTATCTGATCTATCTGATCTATCTGATCTATCTGATCTATCTGATCTATCTGATCTATCTGATCTATCTGATCTATCTGATCTATCTGATCTATCTGATCTATCTGATCTATCTGATCTATCTGATCTATCTGATCTATCTGATCTATCTGATCTATCTGATCTATCTGATCTATCTGATCTATCTGATCTATCTGATCTATCTGATCTATCTGATCTATCTGATCTATCTGATCTATCTGATCTATCTGATCTATCTGATCTATCTGATCTATCTGATCTATCTGATCTATCTGATCTATCTGATCTATCTGATCTATCTGATCTATCTGATCTATCTGATCTATCTGATCTATCTGATCTATCTGATCTATCTGATCTATCTGATCTATCTGATCTATCTGATCTATCTGATCTATCTGATCTATCTGATCTATCTGATCTATCTGATCTATCTGATCTATCTGATCTATCTGATCTATCTGATCTATCTGATCTATCTGATCTATCTGATCTATCTATCTGATCTATCTGATCTATCTGATCTATCTGATCTATCTGATCTATCTGATCTATCTGATCTATCTGATCTATCTGATCTATCTGATCTATCTGATCTATCTGATCTATCTGATCTATCTGATCTATCTGATCTATCTGATCTATCTGATCTATCTGATCTATCTGATCTATCTGATCTATCTGATCTATCTGATCTATCTGATCTATCTGATCTATCTGATCTATCTGATCTATCTGATCTATCTGATCTATCTGATCTATCTGATCTATCTGATCTATCTGATCTATCTGATCTATCTGATCTATCTGATCTATCTGATCTATCTGATCTATCTGATCTATCTGATCTATCTGATCTATCTGATCTATCTGATCTATCTGATCTATCTGATCTATCTGATCTATCTGATCTATCTGATCTATCTGATCTATCTGATCTATCTGATCTATCTGATCTATCTGATCTATCTGATCTATCTGATCTATCTGATCTATCTGATCTATCTGATCTATCTGATCTATCTGATCTATCTGATCTATCTGATCTATCTGATCTATCTGATCTATCTGATCTATCTGATCTATCTGATCTATCTGATCTATCTGATCTATCTGATCTATCTGATCTATCTGATCTATCTGATCTATCTGATCTATCTGATCTATCTGATCTATCTGATCTATCTGATCTATCTGATCTATCTGATCTATCTGATCTATCTGATCTATCTGATCTATCTGATCTATCTGATCTATTCTATCTATTCTATCTATCTGATCTATTCTATCTATCTGATCTATTATATCTATCTGATCTATTATATCTATCTGATCTATTCTATCTATTCTATCTTATCTATCTTATCTATCTTATCTATCTTATCTATCTTATCTATCTTATCTATCTTATCTATCTTATCTATCTTATCTATCTTATCTATCTTATCTATCTTGTCTATCTTGTCTATCTTGTCTATCTTGTCTATCTTGTCTATCTTGTCTATCTTGTCTATCTTGTCTATCTTGTCTATCTTGTCTATCTTGTCTATCTTG
>JAXIVJ010001788.1:72500-127148 GCA_036785665.1 Chirona hameri
TTGGGAGCACTTTGTGCGATAATAGTTACAGTATAAGGCTTTGGATGGAAAGTATAGCCCACAAACCCAAATACTTAAATTTTGACACTTGACCTGACATGTAACCTTTTTAAGAATTTCGGGTATGCGTTAGATTCTTCTCACTGAGAAATTTCGATCGCCGCCTTGCGCGTCTCGCTGCGGTTATTGGTTCGGAAGATACGAGGGGGTAAAATTTACCTCCCCCAGCACCGGGCGTTCGGATGGGGACCCCAGCGCCGCGCGGGTTAAATGACAAAAATCGACCACCTCTCACAGCATTACTATGCATAAAAAATGCATTTCCGTGTTTGCTTTTTACTTCTATTTATATGGAACAAACAATGTTCTAATGCCATTTTTCACGTTCTAGACGAAAAACAAACCCATAAACATGTGTTACAACGCCTAATGACCGTAATCTGCAGTTTGACCCCGTGACCTCGGATGACCTTCTGAACCCTGCTTTAGCCAAGCTAAGTAGCTGTTGGATAGCTCTGTTGTTTTGTGTATTTTTTGAGGAACCACATTATATTTAGATATAAGGATTAGATATTTAGTTTTGTGGATCGTTTAAGTATTATTTTTAAGCATTCATAGTTAGCTGTTACCTCTTACTTGCTTTTTAAAGGATTTTTTATTCTAGCTTGTGTGCGCCAAAATTGTCTTAGTCTTATTTTTGTGTTATTAGTTGCAGGGTTGGATAAGTAGATATTTTAGAAAATTAGGGATAATTAAGGTGTATTTAGTATTCAGTTTATTTAAGGATTAGATATTTAGTCTAGTATTAGGTGCACTCGTAGCTGATTTGTGTCACTAGCTTTACCTAGATCTAGTTAAGGTTTAGAAGAAGAAAAAACAAACAAAAAAAAACAAAAAAAGTTAAGTTAAGTTAGTAAAGTATTGAAAAGTGCATAGTACCTAAGTTATATACCTAAGTTACTAGTGTATTCAAATGAGCATGACTAGGATGCAGGCGAAGGTAGCAGAGCTAGAGGCCCTCCAGGCTAGAGTAGCGGAGCTTGAGGCGCAGTTAAGTAAGTGTAGGTGTAGAGATGAGCCGCAGGAGGGTGTAGCTCCTGACCAAGGAACGTATGCGCAGATCGTGGTTAGGGGGTCAGAAAAGGAGCCTACAGGATCAGGGACCAGTGGTAGTTCTGATAGGGGCATAAGGGAGGAGGATAAGGCAAAGGTGGATAGTGCGGCTGGGGTTTGGAAGTGTGTTGGAGGGTCACGTTTCTGGAGACTCAACATTGTGGAAAGTAATGCTAGGGCCACAGACAGTAAGGATGAGGAGGGGTGCTGGGTAATGGAGGGTGGTAGCAGAATCTGGAGGAGGAAGAGGGAAGGGGATCAGGAGGGATGGACAAAAGTGCAGGGTAGAGTCAGGCAGTACAGCCCCAGGGAACATCAGCAGGTTACAATAGCAAATAGGTTCAGTGCGTTAGAGTCAGCAGCTGAAAGTGACAGGGAACAGATTCAGCATTTAGTGGTTGGGGACTCAAGGGTAAGGCCCTTAAGGCGAACATTCTGTGGGAAGAGGGACAAATGTATAGTCAAACCGGGGGCAAAAGTAGTTGATATGGGCCCTGTCATTGAGGCAGAACTTGGTAGGAGTAGCCCGGAGACAGTTATAATACAGGTGGGGGTGAACAACATAGGACCTAGGCAGAGTGTGAGAATAGTAGCGGAGTACCGGAGCCTGCTGCAGAGGTTGAAGGAGTCCAGGAAACCAGTCATTGTGACTGGCATCCTCCCTCGCTGTGGAGCCAGTGAGGAGTGGTACTCGAGAGCTCTGTCTGTGAACAGCTCAGTTCAGAACTTATGTTCAGCTATGGGGCTTAGTTATGTAGACTTATGGGATCAGTTCTATGAGTGGCATAGGTACTATATGAAGGATGGGCTTCACTTATCGGATGAGGGGGCAAGGGCTTTGGGAGATGCCTACAGAAGTGCCATTCAGGGAAACTAGGTAGGGGGGGGGGGAGGGGTTCAGGGACGCTAGTACTAGGGCATCAGGAAGTAAGCATTGGTAGAAGTTCATGTCAGAATAGGACAGTAGATCATAATTCCCTCAGAATTAGTAGAGTCAGCTCAAAGTATAAGATCGCATGTGTGTTGCTGAATGCCCAAAGTATTAGGTATAAATTTGATGAGTTTGAGTGTTATGTTGCCCTTGAAAAGCCTGATATCATTTGTGTAACCGAGACATGGGTTAGTGAGGGGTATAATAGGGATAGGCTACAGGATTTCGAGTTACAAGGGTATAACATGTTCTCATACTGCAGAGAATCACAGCAGGGAGGCGGAGTGTTTGTATATGTAAATAGCTTGTACTGCACTACTAGAGTTGATGATTCTAGTAAAGTAAAAGAAGTAGAATCAATCTGGCTTGACATTAAAATTGGTACAGGAAACAGAGGAAGGTTGAGGATAGGTGCATTTTACAGACCAGGGAATCTTCCAAGGAACTCCCAAGCTGAAACAGACCAAGATATTTGTGAGGAAATACGTAGGAACTTTCGGGCTCAGTGTCTTATTATGGGAGATTTTAACTTAAGAGGATACGAAAGTATAGCAGAGGAAACAAATGAGTGTAGGTTGTATTGGCAAATCTTTGAAGAGGAGCTTTTCATGCATCAGTTTGTAACAGAGCCAACCAGACATTGCTCCATTCTAGACCTTGTATTCTCAGACAACAGTGATCTAGTTAGTGACATAAGTATTGTGCAGGTCTAGGAACCAGTGATCACAATATGGTTGAATTCAATATCTCATCAGAAATGAGGCCCAAAGATAACCTTATTATGGTTCCAAACTTCAGCCGGGCTGATTTTGATGGTATTAGAAATGACCTCGCACAGATAAAATGGAACGTTGAGTTGGCAGGTTTAGATGCATGTGAGGCCTGGAATGTTTTCAAAGCTAGATTAAGCCAAATTCAAAATCGGCATATACCCCTCAGGCACAAACGTAACAGAACCAAGGGCAATCCAGTTTGGCTTACCCCAGAAGTAAGGAGTGCTATACAAGCTAAAAGAAGTGCATTTGGCATTTTGAAGGGATCTTCACTAGATATAAATCAGAAGGCCTACCAGAATGCAAGAAATTCAGTTAAGAAAAAGGTCAGAGCAGCTAAAAGGGCAAAGGAACTTGATTTAGCTAGACATTGTAATGCAGATAGTAAGAAGTTCTTCAGTTTTTATAAGTTAAGTACAGTTTCCAAAAATATAGGTCCATTTAAGGTAGATGATGTGTTAGTTAGCAAGGACAGTGAAATGGTTGAAGTGCTTAATGATCAGTTTCAATCTGTCTTTACTATCGAGAACCAGAGTAGTATTGCAGCACTTCAGCCTGAGCTAGAGACAGAGGAGACTATAGGAGAGCTAGGTGGCATAAGTAGTGAACTTGTTCTAGAATATCTAAAGAAAGTAAGGCCTAACAAGGCAGAAGGACCTGATGAAATCCATGCTAGACTTTTAAGAGAATCTGAAAGGGAGTTGTCGGTTCCATTAGCCATAATATTTTCTAAATCACTTGCAGATAGTAAAATTCCACTTGATTGGAAAAGAGCAAATGTTGTTCCTATTCATAAAAAGGGAGATAGAAGTAAAGAGGAAAACTATAGACCAGTTATTCTGACCTCATTAGTCTGCAAGGTGCTTGAATCAATCATCAAAGATAAGATTGTTGAATTCTTGGAGCAAAATGAACTCATCAAGGATACACAGCATGGCTTTAGGAAGGGCCGTTCTTGTTTAACTAATCTTCTGGAGTTTTTGGATGTTGCAACAGATAGCTTTGATCAGGGTAAACAGCTAGATGTAGCTTTTCTTGATTTCAGTAAAGCATTTGACAAAGTCCCCCATACAAGACTGGGGTTGCAACTTAAAATTCATGGGATCAGGGGCAAGATTCTGGATTAGATAGAAACGTGGCTTTCAGGACGCCAGCAAAGGGTTATATTGAATGGGTGCCAATCACAATGGAAGGAGGTTCTCAGTGGGGTTCCACAGGGCTCAGTCCTGGGCCCATTGCTTTTTATAATATTTGTGAATGCAATTGAGAACAGTATAGACAGCAAAGTCTTGAAATTTGCAGACGATCTAAAAGTTGTCAGGATTATTAGAGGAAAACATGATCAGGATGTTTTTCAATCAGATCTGGACAAGCTAGTTGAGTGGTCTGAAGCATGGCAGATGAAATTCAATTTGAGTAAATGTAAGATTATGCACGCTGGACGGGTTAGCAGTAAACATAGGTATGAAATGGGTGGGCAGAAAATGGAGCAGATTGAAAAGGAAAGAGATTTAGGTGTCGTGGTAAACAATAGACTATCAGCGTCAGACCAGGTTGTAGAAGCTAGGAAAAAGGCACTTAGAATGCTAGGGGCCATTAACAGAAATGTTTCCTACAAGAGTGAAAAGGTAATAACAAAACTGTATTGTGCATACGTTAGACCACATTTGGAGTATTGTGTACAAGCCTGGTCTCCAACATATGAGAAAGATTGCTGGTTGTTAGAAAGAGTTCAAAAAAGGGCAACAAAAATGGTTAATTGTCTTGGTAGTTTACCTTATGAAGATAGATTAAAGAAATTGGGTATGTTTTCACTTAGATATAGAAGGCTAAGAGGAGATCTAATTGAAGTCTTCAAATTTGTAAATAGTCAGCATTCTGGATATTTAAAGGGTATGTTTGAGTTCAATAGGGAAAATCGAGGTAG
Organism: Chirona hameri; assembly: GCA_036785665.1. NCBI lineage: Eukaryota > Metazoa > Arthropoda > Thecostraca > Balanomorpha > Balanidae > Chirona > Chirona hameri. The sequence goes on from JAXIVJ010001788.1 coordinate 77,245, forward strand.
AGGTCATCAGCATAAACTCATTATGAAACAAAGTAGGACTAGGCTACGACAGTCATTTTTCAGTAGAAGGGTTGTAGGACATTGGAATATGCTACCAGGGGATGTCGCTGATGCAGTGACACTTGCTTCCTTCAAAATTAGATTAGATAAATACTTTACAGAGAAGAGATTAGTTCATAAATACTCGTGGGATTAGCCTTCTTTTATGCAGGTAGAGTAAGGTGATTTGAAGGGGAGAGACTGGTGGAGGGGGGGGGGGGTGGGTGTGGGTGTGGGTGTGGGTGTGGGTGGGGTTGGGTGCAACCTCGGATGGGCCCAAGAGGCTCTTTGTTGCACTTTTCTTTTATGTCTTTATGTCTTTATGACCTTGATCTGACCCAAGGCTTGAGGAGACCCTTTGTCAGCATGTGGGCTGACAAAGGGTCCTGATTGTTCCGTTCCTGTTCTGTTCCGTCTGAAGTTTGGTTGGCGTGAGGTGCCCACTTTCGGGTTGAGGGGATCCTCCGGCGCCCCGAATTTGGGATTTTTGTCGGCCTGATGGGCCCACAGTCAACCTGAGCGGTCCTGGGTCGGCTTGAGAAGACCTCGATGGGCCTGAAAGAGAACTCGGTCGGCTTGAGCGGGCCCCCTGTCGACCTGGGGGGCCCTCGTGCGGCACGAGGGGCCCTTAGATGATGTATAGGCCTGATAGAACCCTTGCTATGCCTGAGCGGGTCCCAGGCTGGTCTGAGAGGGCGATTGTCGAGGCCTGAGAGAGCCTCGCACCTTCCGGCGGTCACTAGCCGGAGGGGCGCCGTCACTGGCCAGAAGGGTGCCGACATTGGCTCTAGAGGGGCACCGTCATTGGCCGAAGGGGCACTGTAACTGGCCGATGGGGCGTCGTCACTGTCCGCAAGAGTGCCGTCACTGGCCGAAGGAGTGCCATCACTGGCCAGATGGGCGCCGTCACTAGCCAGATGGGCGCCGTCACTAGCCGAAGTGGCGCTGTCACTGGCTAGAGGGGCGCCGTCATTAGCCGGAGGGGCGCAGTCACTGGCCAGATGGGCGCCGTCATTATATGGAGGGGCGCCGTCACTGAACAGCGTGGCGCTGTCATGGGCTGGAGGGGCGCAGTCACTGGCTGGAGGGTCGCCGTCATTTGCGGGTGGGGTGCCGTCACTGGCCGGAGGGGCGCCGTCATTGGCTGGAGGGGTGCAGTCACTGGCCAGAGGGGCGCCGTCACTGGTCAGAGGGGCGCCGTCACTGGTCAGAGGGGCGCCGTCATTAGCCGGAGGGGCGCCGTCTATGACAGGGGGTTCCGTCACTGGTCGCAAAAGCACCGTCACTGGCCGGAGGGGCGTCCTCACTGGCCGGAGGGGCGCCGTCACCTGGCCATAGGGCGGCACATGGCTAGGTAGCGGCATCTGACCTGAGCCCCGCCAGAACGCGGTACGTGACCTGAGGACGGGACCTGGGCTGAGGGCGGCACCTGGCTTGAGAGCGGCACCTGGCTTGAAGGTGGCACGTGACAAGGGGCGGCATCTGGCTTGAGGGCGGTACATGACCAGAGGGCGGCACATGACCTGAGGGCAGCACATGACCTGAGGACGGCACATGACCTGAAGGCGGCACCTGGTCAGGGGCGGCACCTAGCCTGAGGGTGCAGCTCCTGATCTGAGTGCAGCAAATGGCAGATATCAAACCCCGTAAGCATGTTTATTTCCGCGACTTCGGCGCCGCGGAAATTGATCTGCTTACGAGACCCTTCCGCGCCTTCGGCGCGGAGGGGGGCGGCGGGGGGCGGGGGCCGCCCCCCCGCCGGCCCCTGTATCCGCCCGCAGCCCCCCCCCCTGCGGGCGGATTTGGATTTCCCATCCAATTCCACATCCAGTCTGTATTTTTTCTTCAAATTACTCAAAAACAAAAATTGGGAAAAGATAGGTTTTAAATTATAGCGTCTTTGTCATAAGCTCTATCTTTTTTTACATTTTATTTCAGATTCGTATTCATCATCTCATTGAGCTTCTTATGAGTTATAGAGATGCTTCATGTTTATCAAGATGCTGTCAATCAATTGGAATTTTTCCAGTTTTTTTTTTCTCGCGCCAAAACGTTTTTAGCCTTTAACTCGCTTGAAACTCCATGTACAACAAAATGTCAAGAGGTTCAAAATGTGTGAAATCCAAACTTTTACCATATTTTATAAATCGCAATAGAAAAAATACAATCCCAAAAATATATACTCCAAAAACTCTTGTTTTTGTATGCCAAAAACGGAAAATATAGCTAATTATAAGATGTACTAAACAAACAACAAATCCTAACATAACGTTTTCCGTCTTTGATTTATTGACTTTTGAAAATGTTGTGAACGCGTCAATTTGAGTTTTTCTCAAAAACTTCTGTACCGATTTTTTATTTATCTGTTTGTAAAAATTATTAAAAAAATATATAATTGTTTGTAAAATTAGGCGAAAATGCCGCCCCCTGGGTCAGCCGCCCACCCCATTCGGAAAAATCCTAGATCCGCCCCTGTGCATGTTTGAAGAAACGGCGCCCCAATTTCCCGGAAAAATGCGCCCCTGTTCCCCGGAAGAAAATGCGCCCCTATGCCCTGCCGCCCCCCCCCCCCCCCTGCAAAAAAAAATCCTGGATCCGCCCCTGAAACATGGGCAGTAGGGTGTGCCATCAGTCACAAATTCAAGTTGGACAAAGAAATTCCATGGCGCTAGCACCTCAAAATACCAACCCTACCAATATTTGTTTTCATAAAAACTCGTATTCGTGGGGCACGGACGATTTACCTTTCATACGGGAAATCTTGCTATCGAAGGTGCTGCCACCTATAATAGTAATTTCGGTCACCGCTGTACTTGAGGGAATGAGTTCATCAAATAAGAAAACACCTTCTTTTTCGCTTTTAACTTCTAGAAACTTAACATATTACATGAAATCAATCATTTGGCGCAATGTTTTTCTTGCACGACGCTGCTATAATACCTACAGAACAGAGGCTCACAAATAGCAAGCACTCCAAGCCGGGTTGGGTACCGAAGAGCCATCTGTGCAGCCAACGTGATTCTGAGTAGCTAAGCAGTAGTGTCACGCACTGGCGCACAGCTGTCGCAACGTATTTACCCCCACCTCCACCCCCACCCCCACCCCCACCCCCACCCCGCCAATCCACACACAGACACACACCGAAACACACTGTACCTGCATAAGAGATAGAGTCGCCAATTCTGCACATCTCTCAGCTGAGCCAGCGCGATCGGTGCATCTGCTCAGACAATACACGATCCTTCATCCAGGACCGCCTGCTGTCTACGTCCACACCAGGGACGGATCCAGGGGGGGGGGGAGGCAACAGGGTTTGCAGCCCCCATTGGAGGGGTTTTTCCGTTTGAGTTTTTACAATCGGTCCAGTAGTTTGGGAGATCCGGGGGGGATAGCCCCCCCCCCCCTCCAGTAAGTCGCGTTATGGAATATACCCCAGTAACTCGCGGGTTAATGTCACATAGATGCCCTCTAGTCTCCTGTCTAGTCGTTGGGCCTTCGAGGGCCCGTTCGAGGGCCGACAAAAAAAAACATCCAATGCAAATTGGCGCCACTGCGCCGAAGGCGCATGGGGGCACTAGTTTTGCGCCGAAGGCGCATTCTGGGCGCACCAGTAGTGACACATTACGCGCCTCAGGAGACACCTGATGCCTTCAAGCATCAGCGTTGTCATACACTAGCATGCACACAATGCTCTCTTACAGTGACGACACTCTTGCGGCCAGTGACGGCGCCCCTCCGGCTAGTGACGGCGCCCCTCCGCGGGCCAGTGACGGCGCTCCTCCGGCCAGAAACGGCGCCCTTCTGGCTAGTGACGGCGCCCCTTCGGCCAGTGACGGCGCCCCTCCGGCCGGTGACGGCGCCCCACCGGCAAATGACGGCGCCCCTCCGGCCAGTGACCAAGCCCCTCTGGCTAGTGACGGCGCCCTTCTGGCTAGTGACGGCGCCCATCTGGCCAGCGACGGCACTCCTCCGGCCTGAGACGTCACTCTTGCAGCCAGTGACGACGCCCCCTTTGGCCAGTGACGGCGCCCCTTCGGGCAGTGACGGCGCCCATCCGACCAGTTATGGCCCCTCTCCGGCCAGTGAAAGGTACCCCTCCGGCTAGTGACGGCGCCCCACCGGAAAATAACGGCGCCTCTCCGGCCAGTGACGGCGCCCCACCGGAAAATAACGGCGCCTCTCCGGCCAGTGACTTCGCCCCTCCAGCAAATGACGGCGCCCCTACGGGCAGTGACCCCCCGCCCCCCCCCCCCCCCCCCGGCCAGTGACGGCAGGAGGTGCGGCCCTCTCAGGCCTCGACAATCGCCTTTTCAGACCAGCCTGGGGTCCGCTCAGGACTGGCAAGGGTTCTGTCAGGCATATAAATATCTGAAGGGGCATTCGACCATCTAAGGGCCCCTCATGCCGAACGAGGGCCCCTCATGGGCGGAGGCCCGCTCAAGACGACCGAGTTCTCCTTTACTTTCAGGCCCATTGAGGTCCTCTCAAGCCGACCGAGGACCGCTCAGGTTGACTGCGGGCCTATCAGGCTGGCCGAGTTCCCCTTCGGGGCGCAGGAGAATCCTCTCAACCCGATCAAGGGCCTGCTCAGGCCGACAGAGGGCCCCACAGAATGACCGAAGGCCCCTTAAAGCCCACCGAGGTCCCTTCAAGATGATCAAGGGCCACCTCAAGTTGACTAGGGCCCCATCAGGCGGACTGATGCCCCTTAAGCTGACTGAGGGACTCAGGCCAACTGAGGGTCCCTCAAGCAGACTGAGTGCCGCTCATGCCAACCAAAGGCCCCTCAGACCGAAATTAAGGACCCACAGGCTGATAAAGGGCCTCCTCAGGCTGATAAAGGGCTCTCTCAAGCGGACCTAGGGCCCTCAGACCGAGTGATGGCCCTGAAACCGACCGAGGTTCCCTAAGGCCGACTTAGGGTCCCTGAAGCCGACCGACCGCCCCCTCATGCCGACCGACCGCCCCCTCATGCCGACCGACCGCCCCCTCATGCCGACCGAGGGCCCCTCAGACTAAACACGGGTCCCTCTCTCAGGCAAACAGAGGGCCCTTCAGGACGTCCACGGGCTCTTCGGGTTCACAAAGGCCCCACAAGCCGACCGAGGACCCTCAGGACGACCGAGCTCCCCTTCAGAGCGACCGAGGACCTCCTGAAGCCGACTGAGGGCCCCTCATACCGACTGAGGCCCCCTCAGGCTGACCGAAGGCTCCCTCAGGCGGACAGGGGGGCGCTCAGGCGGACAGAGGGCCCCTCAGGCCGACAGAGGGCCCCTCAGGCGGACAGAGGGCCCCTCAGGCCGACAGAGGGCCCCTCAGGCCTACATAGGACCCCGTTAGGCCGACCAAGGATCCCTCAGGGTAACCAAAGGCCCCATTAACCGACCGAGTACCTTTCAAGACCCCTCAGGCCGACAGAGGGCCACTCAGGCCTACATAGGACCCCGTTAGGCCGACCAAGGATCCCTCAGGGTAACCAAAGGCCCCATTAACCGACCGAGTACCTTTCAAGACCCCTCAGGCCGACAGAGGGCCACTCAGGCCTACATAGGACCCCGTTAGGCCGACCAAGGATCCCTCAGGGTAACCAAAGGCCCCATTAACCGACCGAGTACCTTTCAAGACCCCTCAGGCCGATAGCGGTCACCTAAGGTCAACCGAAGGATCCCTCTTGCCGACTGAGGTTCCCGCAGGCTGACCAAGGGCAACCTCAAGCTGGCCGAAGGCCCTTTAGGCAGACAGAGGGCCTCTCAGGCCGCCAGAGGCCCCCTGAGACCACCAGAGGCCCCACCGACCAATGACCCCTCAGACCTACCATGGGCCCCCTTAGGCCGACCAAAGACCCCTTAGGCCGACCAAAGACCCCTTAGACCGACCCTTCAGGATGACCGAAGGCCTTCTTAACCAACTGAGGTCACGTCAAGCCGACCGAGAGCCCCCTCAGACCGACAGAGACCCCTTAACCCGCGCCCCGCTGGGATATTCAGCCGAACACAGCCGTTGGGGGGGGGGGGGGGGGGGGGAGGGGGAGCAGATTCTGCCCCTCGTTATCTTCCGAACCAATAACTGCAGCGAGACTCGCAAGGCGGCAATCGAAAGTTCTCAATGAGACCCATCTTAAGCCAACGTGAAATTATCAAAATAAGGCTACATGTCAGGTCACGGTCAGGTCAAAGGACAAAATTGAGGTATTTGAGTTTATGGGCCATACTTTCCATCCAAAGCCTTAGATTGTGACTATTATCGCACAAAGTGCTTTTAAATGTACAATGCATCTCCCGCGCGCATAAGCGAAAGTGAAATTGTAAGCAAAGGTCAAGATCAAAGTCAGGTCACAAAAGGTCACTATTGGCAAGAGGTCTACGAAAGCCATGCGACACATGTGTATGGGTTATTTTACACGTATAATTCGATAGTAGCAGCCATTTTTACAACCTGACCAAATATAATGACCCTTAGGACCCTCATCAGATGATAAAAGGTAAAAATTTGACATTTATTTATCAAAATAAAAAAGGCATTTTTATAGACCAGTTTGTCTCAGAAATACATAGGTGGTATTTATTTGTCACTAAAAGCCAAAAACGCAACTCCAAAAAATGACTCCATAAGTGAGAAAAGTCGTCCGTGCCTCACGAATTTTGCAATTGACGCGTTTTCTATTGCCTTGCAGGCTTCTAGGCAGTCTTGTGCCATGGAAAATCTTTGTCCAAATTGAAACCATGAAAATAACTCCCTCGATGACACACTAATGGGCAGACCTAACGCCTTTCACCACCAGTGGTTAATTACTTTTTGTAAACGATGGCGCTGGGTGGTGGTGCATCCAGCCCATACCGTAGAACAATAGGAGAGGTGGGGAAAAATCAGCATTTCCACAATCATTTTTGTTTCACTGCCTCCGGTAATTTGTGAGTCATTTTTGAGAGATCACCAAGTGTGGCGTAACAGCGCCGGACCACGTTTGACACCATGACCACGTGTGTCTCAAACGTAAGTCCTCGGTCTACTACCATCCCAAACACTTTCACCGTTGGAGAAGTCTGATAGTGACGTTTTTTATATATATATATATATATATATATATATATATATATATATATTTTAAGCGAACGTAGGTGAAGCCATGTAATTTAACTTTGAAATAAGTGTGATATGCGATGAGTATGTTTTAATGCATAGTGTATTTACTGAGCTGTAAATGACGTGGATTACTGAAAAACCATGCAATGGATGTATCCGAAATATATGATGATGATGATGATGACGTCACCAAAATAGACAGAAAACTCAGATGAGAGCCGTCTCCTACTAGACTTGATCAGTGTGAGATCTGTTTTGTTTGGATTGATTTGTACACTGTTTTCATTAAACCAACTGTGCGCAGCGGCTACGGTGCGTTCGACACGCACTTGGAGCTCCGGTAAAGCTTTGGACATACTCTGGTTCAAGAACTGCACATCATCGGCGTACATAACAATGTTTGAGTCATCCATGTAAGATACTAGATCATTTGTAAACAGTAAAAATAAAACTGTCCCTCAAAGTGATCCCTGAATTACCCCATGCGTAATTGGAAGTGTGGCTCCACTACCACCTCTCACAGACTGTCTGCGACCGCTCAGCCAGTTCTCGAACCAGTGGGAATCAATCCCGTACCAACCGAGCCTCTCCAGGAGCCGGAGATGCTGGACGTGTCGAAGGCCTTGGATGTATCAGCCGTGGTAAGACAGTCAATGAGTCCGCGGTCCATGCCATCCATCAGATAACCAACAGCATCCAGCATCGCCGACTCCGTGGAGCGGCCCGGTCGGAATCCGTGTTGTTCGTCACAAAGAATGTTATGAGACAATAGGCATGACATTAGCTGGAGGCACACGATACTCTCCACCAGCTTGACATTCAGTTTGTCCGCCCACTGACTGCCACGCTCACTTGGGACGACCTGGTGAACCCCACCCTTCGGCGATATTAAAAACCGCCTAATGTCCTGCCATGTCGTCCTCCTCGCGTATCGGTACGATGACAGGAAGAAAGAAGATCTCGCCTCACATTGCGCCCTTTTACCTGTATTACGGAATGCTGTCGTCGGACACCATTTTCTTTTGGAGAGGGATACAAACTGGCACAAGCAGCCAATCGTAGAGAAAACGCAATAATTTACCACCAAAAATGGTGTTTTCAGGTGTCGCCAGGTCACAGTAGGTCTGTACAATCGAAACTCCCAGCGTTGCAGTCTACAGGCGTCAGGCGGCGGGGGTCGGTGAGCTAACACCATGCGGCGGTCAGCGCGCGGGGTCATAACTCCCAGCGTTGCAGTCTACAGGCGTCAGGCGGCGGGGGTCGGTGAGCTAACACCATGCGGCGGTCAGCGCGCGGGGTCATAACTCCCAGCGTTGCAGTCTCCAGGCGGCGGGAGCCGGAGAGCTAACACCATGCGGCGGGCAGCGCGCGGGGTCGGGCGCATCTCAGACCAGAAGCTGCTCTGCCGCCTCTGCCTAGCCGTGCAATCAGGCAATATTGCACCGGCTGTGGCGGAGACGAAGGTGGGGCCTCTCAACAACACCCGGTGGGTCACTCTGGCCTCCCGCCTGCTCCGGCGGTATTTACCAACGCAATGGATACTGGGCTCATCCGGAAGTCCTGCTCGTTTCGATGACCTCAGATCCGGCACTCGGCAGTCCGTGCTAAAGCTGTCCAGTGTCCAGGCCATCATGCAGCATTGCAGTAGGCAGGAGCAGCACCCATCAAAAGTTCGCCCCTACAAGATGCCTGCCATCAACTTCGACGCCGAGACGTACGTCGATATGATCGACTGGGAGTGGGAGTTGGTGACGGAGCCTCCCCTGCTGGCAGACGTCTCAGACGAGGCCATCGAGGGAATCCTCCGCTCTCCAATGGAGTTCCCGAACTATCCCGTGCACGCGCAGGCCGTGGAGAAAGCCGTGCATGTGGTCTCAGAAGCCTCAGAAGCCGTGGGCGGGCAGAACAATCGGCATGGCTATATCTGCGCCCGCCTCGCGCATCGCAAAGTTATGCCGGCATTGTGCAGCAATTCAGACTTTCGTCTTTAAAGGCAAGCCCATAGGTTTTCATCGTGCAGGACATAATATGTGTATGTGCCTTTAGTCATTTTATAAGTGTTATGCGCTCTCTCGTAAGATCAGCTAAATAGACATTTGCCAGCTAGTAAGTTTTACTCCAATTTTGATATCGTATTTTACGTGTCGCAAATTGAAAGTGCACAATTGTATTTATTAAATCTAGACGATCCACTGAGCACAGTACGGGTGCAATGCGTAATTGTGTTCAGTCTACTCTAATGCACTCGCAAAATGACCAATAAACCGCCCGGAAGTGTGAATTTCTAATACATGTCCGCGCCCGCCCGGCCGTCGGCCGCCTCGTAGTGCTAGCTTCCCGGGCCCGGCCGCCTGGCCATAAGAGACTGCAACGCTTGGAGTTTCGATCATTGACATTAGCCTGCCGCCACCTGAAATCGCTATTTCTTCCGGATTTTTTATCTCTCGACATTGTTGTATATTGTGAACACGTATGCTACTTTTTATCACTAATCCATTTTGCATCCGATAAAAACAAAGGTCTACGGCACACCCAGCGCGCAGGTCATCACTGGCATTGAAGGGACTGTCCCACCTTTTTGAAAGTTGTCGAATCACACTTAATTGTATGTCAACATGTCAGGGCAAGGTTCAGCTGAACATGTTCGTGAACTTTTCCGAAAAAATGCTATCTTGGGAAGATATTCAACTTTTAGTTTGAAGCGGAAAGTTGGGTTGGTGACGGATATTTTTTTTTTTTAATAACTGCTGAAATCCTTTGTGCTGCCAAATGCATGCACAATTTTTTGTCGACATCTATTGCGCAGTAAAAGCGAACCACCCAATGTCGACATAGGCTTAGATTGCGAACCACTCGTGGATCGAGAAATGAAAGACGAAAAATTCCAAGGCTGACCTTAAAACAAGTCGACTATCATTACCAGTCGGGTAAAGGGGAGACGACGCTGTCGGTTAGAGGCCCCTATTCAAGCACACATGGGCCATATTTTTTACAGATGTCAAAATCAAACTCGAATACCTTTATTGATTAGATCATTGTGGTTGTTTAACTGCTACCTTACTTATTTGAATGCCAGCCATCAAAATGGTTATCTCAACTCAAAATATAATGTTAAGGTGGGATAGTCCCTTTAAGCCACGGGCGAGGCTGATGGCGAGGGCCTCACTTTGATCACATCCGCCACTGTCCATCGGTACACTACTTCCAATAAGGGTGGGCCATTGACTATGAGCATAGATTGTTACTATAGGAATATATTGTTTTCTTTTCTGTCAGCTGACCTGATCTTTTCTTTCTTCCAGATGACTCATCAACTCGAAATATAGTTTCACAATATTGAAGGAGATCAAAGCATGAACCGAACGACCCAACGACTAGTTCTCCTTCAACTACCTCAGGTATCAGTCAGTTGATCAACCAATTCGCATGAAAAGCCTTTAACCCGGCATTGGCTGAGGTCTCAGCCGAACGCCATTTGGCGGGGGGGGGGGGGGGGTCGCCCCTGGTTATCTTCGAAACCAATAACCGCAGCGAGACGCGCAAGGCGGCAAATCGAAAGATCTGAAAAGACGCATCCACAGCATACACGTACTTTTCAAAATAAGGTTCCACATGTCAGATCCAGGTCAGGTCAAAGTAAAATTCGAGATATGAGTTTTTGGGGCCAATGCTTTCCATCCAAATCTTAGATTTCGACTATTATCGCACAAGTACTCTCAAAAGGTATAATTCCCGCATAAGCAAAAGTTAAATTATAAGCAAAGGTCAAGGTCAGGTAAAAAGGTCACAGGTCTACGAAAGCCATGCGACACATTTTGTATGGGTTATTTTACACGTATAATTCTATAGTAGCAATCATTTTTACAACCTGACACCATATAAGGTCAATGTCAGGTCACAAGGTCAAAATTTGAAATTGGTAAATATAAATAGAAAAGGCATGTGACTAGACCAGTTTTGTCTCAGAAATACAGTGCTGACATTTATTTGTTTGAATATGCCAAGGTCAGTAAATCCAAAAAACGCAAATTCAAAATATGATGTCATGAGTTACTCATACTTAGGGAGCGATAAGTCAGTCAAAAATAAAGATATTGCTTTTAAATTTGGTTTGGGTATTGTCCACATGTGATCTTCAGCATATCTTCCGTTTTTTTAATCAATATTTGGAAATGCTGATTTGTACGGTATTTAAACAAAAAATGGGGTAAAGAAAAACATTTCAAAAATCCGAGATAGCTATTTTGTAACCCATGCCATTTGCTATCTATTGTCGTTTTTCGATTGTATTTTGCTTTAACCCTATTTGTAACAGGGGGGGGGCGGATTCCGCCCCCCCCCCTCATGTTTTTCGCAGATATCTCCAGAACGGCTGGGAGCAGACCCATGAAATTTTGGGACTTTTCATAGAATTGAATACCGCATTTGGAGTCAAAATTTTGAGTTCATAACCTGAACAGAGGAGGTTCCAGGGTGCAGTTTTGGTGGGTTCGGAGGCGATATTTGGCGATAATACGGAAATGCGATCTTCACGGTTTCTTCGTAACTGCCTCAAGTATGAAGGAGTTACATCGGTTCACGGTGATTGCAACAAGTGCAAATTAGTTGATGTTAATGAAATATCATTACAATTTCATGGCAGAGGCGGTTTCAGGGGCTTGAAAAGGGGGGTTTCCAGGAAGTATTCAATGCTTGGCGGGAAGCAAATATAGCAATGTAAGGGGCATTTATAGTTATCAAGATGTAAAAGATAGCTTCTGCTTCCATTATTTGCATAATTTATTACATATAGAGTTTCAGGGGCGTGTTCAGGCACATGAAAAGGGGGTGACTGGCTTGGTGATGACGATATGCCAGCGATAACGGCGCAATAGACGGTTAGATTATAATTATATATGCACATTTGAGGCCAGGAAAGGGAATAAAGTCATTTTTTTCAGAGGCGCGCTCAGGAATGGAAGAAAGGGGTCATATTATTGCAAGGAAACTAAGAGGCATGGGCGTACAATGGCATAACATACTGTAGTTTTCGGATGAAACACGCACCACAGGCTACTCTACGAACGATTATAAGATAATAGGCGAGTCCAGGTAGGGTAAAATGGGGATAAGCAATGTTAATTGAAGTTGTAAGTGAAATAGTCACTGTTGACTAGTTAGTATCATAATAGCGGAAAATATACTTATCAAAAGGTATTGAGGCGCCCCAGTTTGGATCCTGGATACGCCTATTATGAAGTACAACATGCAAAAAGGAACTATCTACGATCAGTAGCATATTTATAGTGCTGGGTAGCAACTTGTCTGCGGTTAATATTTTTTCCAATTTTACCCCCCTTTTTCACTAACCTGGTACCGCCTATGGCAAAAAAAAATATGATTTTTAACTGTTTTGCCTCATGTCACAATCACATACCATTTCATTTCTTTTAAAAAAAACATCAAAAAATGGTTTTATTACGCATTTATTTTACCCCCATATTGAGTGACCTGCACACGCCTATGATTTTTTAATTTTCAAACGCCACTGTCATATATCAATGTCCAATTCAATCTCTATCGATTCGTAATAATTGTGTTCAAATCGGTCGATAAACATGAAAGCTATGTTGGATCAAAAATACCACTAAAATTTGTGGTTTTTTCCCCCCTGTTGCCCCCCTATCACAAATTTAGATTTTTGTATTATTTATAAATGTAGATCGTGTTGAGGGGAACCAAACGCCGTTTCATTTTTGAAAATCGGACGGGTAGATCTCGAGATCTCCGGGGGGCGGAATCCGCCCCCCCCCCCTGTTACAAATAGGGGTAGCCAGGAGCCTGTTACAAATAGGGTTAAATATGGCATTTGTGAGGCCTGCTAAAGTTGAGGATTTTTGTGTCAAACTCGTGTGTACTGATGTCACTAAATTCGCTATATTTCGGAAAAGTTTCGACGAAATTTGTTCTTTTTCCCACCGAAAATGTATAATTGATGTAGGAGAAGGTACCTGAAGTTTCACGTCGATAGTACTATTCGTTTTTGAGTTATTGCGAAAGTTCGTTAGGGGGGGGGGCGACCCCCCCCCCCCCAGTGTCCTGAAATTGTGTTTTGCAAGAGTGTGATGAATGCTGAGAGGACGTCACTATTCCAGAAGGAGGTCGATATTGAGGTTAAAATGTGCATGATAATAACCCAACAATCGATGCTTCAGAGTTCGGGCAGTCAGTTTGCTGTATATTTATATAAAAACAATACCTGTTCCGATAATTGAAAACTAAGCAGGTGTTAAAAGCGTGACAATATCATGAACATCATGTACATATATCGGTATTGTCCTATGTTCCGGATGGCGTCTATTGAAGGCTGCCTCCTGCATTCCTGCGTCCTACCAGTTGCCTGTCTGTCCTGCTCCACTGCTCAACACCTAACAACCGAATCCTGTGTTCAAGAGTTCATCCTCACCTACTCAATGTGAATAACAGTCACTAAGAAAAGGCATTTGAATTATACGATTTAAGGCGGTTCTGCCTTGTTGCAATGAAGCATGTGATCGTGATGTGGTTTATTTTGCGTAGCAAATGTCGCATTACTTACTTCCTATGGGAAAAGGTAAAGAACAGCAGATGATAACTATATAAAAATAGAACCTTATTGTACAAATACAACTGGCCGAAGAAACAGACACCTTTTAATCCTTTACGCGGTCCGGTATAAATGGGAAATAGGTGTCGCATCCGGCACATGTATTGTCACTGATCAACCACGCACATTGTTGAGAACGTATGTGTACGCATGTATGTACGGTAACGGGCGGCGCAAATACATGTACGAACGCGACTGAGGCGCGACTGGGCGCGACCAGTGGACTCAGCGTCAGAACGAAGTGGGGGAATACCGCACACGGATTAATATCTACACACTAAACGGCTAACGCACGCGACGAGTCAGAAAGAAAAAACAGCAACGTATGCACCTGCGTACGGGAACACATGTGAGCGTGAGTACGTATGTGAGCGTGAGTACGTACAACGCATGTGAGCCGCGTGCGGGACCACAATTAAAGCGAAAATACAAATGGGATGCAGTACACTACACAATACACATGCTTCAGAGTTCAGCCATTGGGAATAGTGTATAGCCGCCGCTGCCGGTGGGTGAACTCTGATCTCGGTAATCAGCATACAAGGAACATTGAAGATTCAATAATCAATCACATCAATCAATCAAGTCATAACCGATGTGCCGGATCGATCAGCAGTTGACACAGTTGGGTTGCTGGACGGAAAGACTCAATTAATTGAACAAACGATGAAATGCTAGCGCTCGCCTTTGCCATAAAAACATTTCCTCGCCAAGCAAAAGAAAAGATGTTAGCAAACAATGGCCGAAAAGTGGGTGGGCCATGTTCCCTTCCGGCTGCCACCCCCCCCCCCTCCCCCTGTTCCTACGCATATGAATCGGCACCACCCTCACTCCATGGTAATGAAATAAAACATGAAGAACAGCAGCATACTTTGACTATCTTTGTAATTTGTATAACGTAGATGTTCAACCTTATCCTACAAATCAGGAAAATGTCAGTTGCTGGCACTAGGTCCCAAAAAAAAATCAATTTATTGACGCGTCAATTGTTTATGCAAAGTAGGCGGAGTTTGTCATAGGCACTGTACTGAAGGATAAACATAATGCCACAATTATTGACTTTCACTAAAAACACCTAGTCCCCATGAAAAATGGCCAGTCTCCAAAAATAATCACACCATCTGATGCACAACTGTTTCTCCATTCACCTCGGTCACAACTCAAACTGTTTACGTAAGTTTCTTTGGTTTGTTTCGGGAAAGATTGATACGCCACCATGGGTGGAACTTTAATGTAAATTGGGGTTGTAGCTACAACCTCAATAATTTGGGAATTTAACATTACGCCTATGACACGATGTTACAAATGGGCTCTTAACAACTAAGTGCAACCACAATGATTTTCAAAAAGTTACGCCTCTGGACGCCATCATGTGGCGACAAATTACATCGAATATGTTTCAGTAATTTTCTTAGGATAACATTTTTACATTTTCAAGTTTATATTTTGTAAGTAAATAAAACAAATTTTGTAATGTAATTACGTGAAATTATTGTGAAAAAACATTTTAATTTTTACAAAATTATTAACCAATGCTGTTACTGCATAAATATTTTTGATACAGTGATTAGCATGAGTAAAACAAAATTGATTCAGGTGAGCCCAGGGATAAAAAAGTGATGCACTTTTAAAGCAATATTGCATCAATTTCTGGGATAATTATTTGACATCTAGGTGGCTGAAACTGTATTATGAGCCACAATGCACAGATTCATGTGCCATTCATCCCATTACTGTTATCCAGTGCTTCAGAATTGCAGTTTGTATATCGGTCATTTTCCCAATACCATTTCTATTGGGCTGGATCAAAATATTGACGCGTCAAAAATTGACTATTTGGGCCTAGTGCCAGCAACTGATTTAGGTACTTGAATGCCCACGCTATTTCCAAGATTACTACAAAATCACACATATTCATAAAGTAGGATGTAATAGACATAATAAATTATAATTTGTAACATAGCCTCTGTACCTGCCCCATATTTAACACAAAACTACACAAACTGGTCATTTTGATAGTACAACTGGGTGATTATTGGCTGCTTCCTTAGTTTCAAGCATTCCACTCCCACGTCCAATTTACATCTTTAACTCCATGCCGCTATCATCTTAACAAATGCAATCTTGTTTTTATTTTATCGAGCACAAGTCTAGGCATGCTAGAAATCTTGCTCCATGGACCATGTCCCATGGACAGGTAAAACTCCAGGGAAAAGTGTCTTGGAAGGACTCTCGTTTTTGTCATGCTTTTTGCCTCAAGATTAAGATGGGGCACCTTTATGTTAGAATCCCATCCTCAGCTCCGGGGAAAGGACCCCACATCACTTTTTCCATGCAGTTTGGAGCTTGATACAGGCACACTTACTACCGACTTGTACCTTCCCAAAAACGCATCAATTACCTATTTGTTTGTTGTAACAGATCAGCAACAAAAGTACGAGTATCCGAAGCAGAGTGGGAAAATAAACAGTTATCTGTGAAACTTGATGATCCTGGTGCCCTTTCTCCTACCTCAGAACTGTTTCATTTTTGGGGGGCAATTATAGCCAAAGCTACAGGAACAAGAGCAATTAAATTGTGTTGTCCAGATCATGATCATGTTGTCATAGGTTGAGGTGCTATGCTATGCTATATCAGGCCAGGTAAACAATCCACTCACTCTGAGTCTCTGACAAAGTCACATTCTTCTTTTTTCTCTTCCCTCAACACATCAACCACACAATGTAGATAGGCATAAATATATGAAATTAAATAGCATACCTACTCAAAAGTAAACAGAACGAACTTTGCAAATCGCAAATGTTCCCCACCCACCCACAGCGTCACCCATTCTCATCTTCTGGGGTTACAAGAACCTCATTTCTATGACGTCATTGTAGCGTAATCCTGGGGCCTTCAGTTGGAAAGAGTGATGCCGATAAATTGCAGACCCGCCAAACCATTGGCGCGGGAGGCCAATGTTACCCTCTCAGAATATTTAATTTTCAGCAAAACAGTAAGTAGGAAGACCAATAATGCCACCACATTGTTTTAGAAAATTAATTTTGATTCCTTACTGATGCACTTTTCAGTTCCGAATTGACGTCCTCGTTTGACAAAATCAAAGCTGAATCGACGTCCTTCATAAAACACTTATTTTTCACAAATGTAGATACTCTTTGTGTTTTTTTATTTGCCAACGTGCGATGTATACATATTTAAGGGAAAACAGTTATATTTTTTATTGGAAACGTTCTAAATCTGTTGATATTATTTTATGTATCGGGGTACAAGCGCCGGGCTGTTTTATGGCGACTCGCATGGTTTTCGGGGGGAAAAATAATTTAAATACAATTACGCAATTTCAATGCAAGTTCATAGGATTTGTATGCAGAAAAATGATCCCTTATTCCAGCTGTGCCACTTAAAAGTATCTCAGATGGTTGGAAAGCTCCTAAACTGAGAAGTGGAAAATATAAACTATTTCGACGTCTTTCGCAGGAAGTTTTTGTTTGCGAATGGTACCTGAATTTGCTTCATATGTCAGCTGAATATTCTGAGACGTCTCTGGCGCAGTAAATACAAGACGCAAAATCCACTGGCTTTCCGGCATAGTAGTGTGTCTTGGACGTACGACCTTGTTGTTCTATTACCCTGGGACGTACGGCCTTGGTAGTGAGTTGATATGTGGTAGTGGTGGTGGTGCAGGGTAAGGACTGAGGTGTTTGTGTATGACATACTGTTTAATGGGTAAGTACTAGGTAGGGACCTAAGTAGCCAGTAGGTAGGAAGATTATGTTTTTTTATCGAGTTTTGATTTTAATACTATTTAGCTCGATCGCTAGTGACGTCGTTTCGATGACAAGCGACGTCACAAAAAAAGTTCATTTGGGTGTGGCTTTCCACTCATATTTGTGAAATTCAGGACACTGCCCCCCCCCCCCCCCCCCAAAAAAAAAATAACGAGCAAATGGCTGGTTAAAGGGAAATAATGACCTTTTCCCACACAAATGAGTTATCACTTGAAATTGTCAGACTTTTGACAGATTGACAGTTTCAGGACAGATCGACCAGTGCCTTACACGCTCATATTTAAAAAAAATACACCCTCATATTAAACAAAAACAACATATAAGCTAAGATTGGGTCTATAGGGTAGTCTTAGGCCCTGAAGACGACTGTGCAAATATTTTGCCTCACCGAGCAACGGTCACCGAGTTATAACCTCCGGCAATTTGGAGGGTCACGCTGCAGACCTTTCTTTGATGGATCATAACTTGTAGTGAGACGATCGAAAACCCTAAAAGCGATATATCACTGAACTCGCAATGATGCAGGGAAACTTTTGGATATCTCAAAACAAAATGTTTATTATTTTTTATTTTGTCACCTTGTGACCTTTTTTACGTGACCTATCTTTCCCCAGTCGAAGCCTTTATTTTTGACTCAAAGCCAGATTGAGTTTGATCAATTCCCTTACGATCAAAAACAAAATAAAAAAGTGGATATAGACCCTTAAATGCTCCCATTCAATTCAGCCTTGCAAAAAACCGTATAGGTGGCGCTGCGAACGTTACCCATGCATATCTCCGGACTAGGTAAAGATATCGAGGTGCGGTTAACCCCAGTGGATTGAATATGTGATTCTGAGCAAGAAATATTTGTATGATTTTGTTACCCGAGGTCAAGGTCATAATTTAAGTCAAACTTGTAAATAATTTCTGTTTGCTGTACGTACGGGATTTTTGTGAGTTTTTTCCGAGGTATTGCACCGAATTTAGACAAGGACAAATCGAGAAGGCCATTTTGGGATGCGCCAAAACTATCTGGGGGGGGGGGGGGGGTGCAAAAAGGTCAAAAATGTCCAAACTTGATCGAAAGTCACTTTTTCACCCTTTGATCGATCGATCTGGTTGCTCAGTACTGGATTCTTTGATCATGGAACACATTTTCAAGCGCATCTCATTGCATTTTGAGCATCAGTGTGCCAACATCAGTGTGCCCCCTGGAATTTTGCATGAATGGAACCATGCCCACATGTGAACAGAACCAGAACCGAAACAGAACCGACTCTCCCAGGGAAGACGGAGTTTTCCAGTTTCTGAACGTAGTCCTAGGGGAAAATATACAGGAATGCACACACGATTTGGATGACGAGGGCGATTTTGAGACCGAAATAAGCTTTAAGCACTGGGTTAGTATCGATCGCTGCACGGTAGTAGACATGGTTGAGTCGCATGAGGATTTCCTGGAAAGTCTTACCCGCCAGCCAGCATGGTGCACTAATTTTTTGGACGCCTCATTCCCGAAGTACAGAAACTGATACCGGGACTGAGCGAAATTCACTGTTTTTCTGGCGGCTGCGCAGCTCAATACAAAAACAAGTATAATTTCATTCACATCGCACATCACTCTGCGGACTTTGGAATCACATGCGAATGGAACTTCTTTGCCACATCCCGCGGCAAAAGTGCATGTGATGGCATTGGTGGCACGCTGAAAAGAGCGGAGGCGACAGAGAGTCTCAGCCGTCCGTATACTGACCAAATTATGTCAGCACAGGCCATTTTTACGTTTCTTACAAATTCGAAACCACCATCCAGTTGTGTTTGGTGGAGAAGGGTGAGGTCAAGATAACTGCAGCGGGGCTAGCTGCACGTTTCTCCGCTGCGAAAACAATTAAAGGCACCCAGCAGTTTCACCGTTTTGTTCCAGTGGATGAAATGCACCTGACAGTTTGTCACGTGGACCCGGCAAAACAGTCCACATTAGGTGATAAACGCATCTTGGAGGGAACATGAACAGTGCAAAAAGTAACCCTCTATCGGTGTGATGGTATACAGCTACTCATGTACTTCGAGGTGTTTTATGATTCAGACACGTGGACACGAGGTAGTATGACTGCGAGCCAGTTTCGTACGGTTCTGTTCACATGTGTGTATGGTTCCATTCATGCAAAATGCCAGGGGGAAGAGGTGAGCATATGATGTTGTCGCACACTGACGCGCAAAATACAATGAGATGCGCTTGAAAATGTGTTTCATGATAAAACAAATCCAGTACTGAGCAACCAGATCGATCGACCAAAGGGTGACAAAGTGACTTCCGATCAAGTTTGGAAATTTTCGAACTTTTTGCATCCCCCAGATAGTTTTGGGCATCCCAAAATGGCCTTCTGGATTCGTCCTTGTCTAAACTCGGTGCAATACCCCGGAAATATTCACAAAATTCCGTACGTATAGAAAACTGAAATTATTTACGAGTTTGACCTAAAGTATGACCTTGACCTTGACCTCGGGTAACAAAGTCATACGAACATTTCTTGCTCGGAATCACCTATCCAATCCAATGGCGTCGACCGCACATCGATATCTTTACCCAGTCCGGAGATATGCATGGGTAACGTTCGCAGCGCCACCTATACTTTTTTGCTAGGCTGTTTTTTTCATTTAAGGGGCTATATCCACTTTTGTATTTTTTCGATCGAAAGGTAATTTATAAAATTAAATTTGGCTTTGAGTCAAAAATAAAGGTTTCGACTGGGAAAGGGTAAATATAGGTCACGTAAAAAAGGTCACAATTGGTCACAAAATAAACAAATAAATCTAAAATTTTGAGATAGCCCAAAAGTTTCCCTGCATCATTGCAAGTTCAGTGATATATCGCTTTTTAGGTTTTCGGTCGTCTCACTATAAGTTATGATCCATCAAACAAAGGTCTGCAGCGTGACCCCTCGAAATTGCCGGAGGCTATAACTCGATGACCGTTGCTCGGCGAGGCAAAATATTTGCACAGCCGTCTTGAGCGCCTACGACAACCTTATAGACCCAATCTTAGAGTTTTCTGAGAGATGAGGGTGTAAAATCGATCCTCCGACTGGTCGATCTGTCCTGGAACGCCCCAGACGAGACCAAAATGTATTGTAAATTGATCACATTTTGCATATATTAGTTATGTGTCATATATAGTTCTGATAGTTCTGTGTCAGTCCATACAAATCATGGTCTTGTTTTCGATATAATTTGCATCACATTTTGTTTTACTATGTTTTACTATGTTTGCTCTTTTTGTGTTTTCATAATTGTGACTAGAACAACAAATAATGTAATCGTACCTTCTGATACATCGTGATTGTCTTTTGGACGTGTGGTTCAGACGACTCACAGAGTGACCCAGTGGAGGCGATGGAGGAGGACCCCACACCCGGTCCGAACGGCTCAGCTGCTCCCTCCGACCTGGAGCGTGTCGTGCTGGACGTGTCTGAGGGAGAGGCCGAGGAGGCGGCGCGCGGGGACGACGAGTTCGGCCCGGTGGAGACGGCGCTGAGCCAGACGCTGCGGCCGGTGATGCGCCGCTGTGACGAGGTGCTGCCCGAGTCGGACGGTGTCCAGGTGTCAGCCATCACCTTCGAGCAGCGCCGCGCCCTCGGCAGGTCAGTCGGAGGCCTGCTGTCTGGCGCTGCTCAGCTCCGACGGCGCTCCGCTGCTGTCCAGATGTGTCCGATCAGCGTGCTAGTTTGTTTCGGTTCTATAATTCACACATTGTTATGATACCACACTAGGAATATTGTGATGGTATAATAATATTCCTAGTGTCGTGTTGTGTCAAAGTTAGAAGATGAAGACATGTTGTTGTGTGCTCAGGCGAGCAGGCGTGTGTCTTCTTAGTCCGTGGATAACTGACTGTTCTCTATAGTTGTTGTTAGCTAGTGAGCTCTTTGTGACGTTTCCGCTGTGTCTGTGTATGTGTGTCGCAGGGTGGACGGCGAGGACATCACGCCGCGTCCCGAGATCTTCGCCGACTTCGTCAAGCTGGAGGTGGAGGAGCACGAGTTGGAAGACGAACCAATGGGGGATGACCCCGCCTGGACGATATCCGAGACCCAAGGCAGCCACACGACCACCGACTCCGACTACGGCCGGCCGTACAAGACCACCTCTCACGACCGGCGCTCCCGCAGCCGAGGCAGCGTCCGTGTCGCCACTCCGATGACGGTCATCTCGCCCTCTCGTGGCAGGGGAGCAGCGCGGGGCCGCGGCCGCTCCCCGGTGCTCGCCCCACTCCGCGGCCGGCCGCCGCTGACGCCCAGTCAAGACCGACCGCGGGGCAGGGGTCGCGGTGGTCGCGGTAGGGGTCGTGGCCGGGGGATTCAAGTGCCGATTCAGTTAGCGGCCGGTATGGTGCACCTGCAGGCCGGCCGACCGCCGGCGAAACACTCCGGTCCGATTGAGGTGCTGCGGCTGCCGGAGCGTGACCTGCGCGTGTCCGTGGTGCGCGACAGACTGGTGCTGCAGAGTACCGGCGATGACGGTGAGACTGGGCCGGGGATGCTCCATTCCGTGCCTCGCACCTATCCGACAGTCGGCCGGGCACACACTACACACCATCCCGGTCCACATACTGCTCCCGCTGTCCGTGTCAGGTGTAGCTCACACAGGCCAGATACACACTACACGCCATCCCGGTCCACATACTGCTCCCGCTGTCCGTGTCAGGTGTAGCTCACACAGGCCGGACACACTACACACCATCTCGGTCCATATACTGCTCCCGCTGTCCGTGTCAGGTGTAGCTCACGCAGGCCAGACAAACACTACACACCATCCCGGTCCACATATTGCTCCCGCTGTCCGTGTCAGGTGTAGCTCACACAGGCCAGACACACACTACACACCATCCCGGTCCATATACTGCTCCCGCTGTCCGTGTCAGGTGTAGCTCACACAGGCCGGACACAGTACACACCATCCCGGTCCACATCATGCTCCCGCTGCCCGTGTCAGGTGTAGCTCACACAAGCCAGACACACACTACACACCATCCTAGTCCATATACTGCTCCCGCTGTCCGTGTCAGGTGTAGATCACGCAGGCCTGACACAGTACACACCACCCCAGTCCATATACTGCTCCCGCTGTCCGTGTCAGATGTAGCTCACACAGGCCGGACACAGTACACACCATCCCAGTCCACATACTGCTCCCGCTGTCCGTGTCAGGTGTAGCTCACACAGGCCGGACACACTACACACCATCTCGGTCCATATACTGCTCCCGCTGTCCGTGTCAGGTGTAGCTCACGCAGGCCAGACAAACACTACACACCATCCCGGTCCACATATTGCTCCCGCTGTCCGTGTCAGGTGTAGCTCACACAGGCCAGACACACACTACACACCATCCCGGTCCATATACTGCTCCCGCTGTCCGTGTCAGGTGTAGCTCACACAGGCCGGACACAGTACACACCATCCCGGTCCACATCATGCTCCCGCTGCCCGTGTCAGGTGTAGCTCACACAAGCCAGACACACACTACACACCATCCTAGTCCATATACTGCTCCCGCTGTCCGTGTCAGGTGTAGATCACGCAGGCCTGACACAGTACACACCACCCCAGTCCATATACTGCTCCCGCTGTCCGTGTCAGATGTAGCTCACACAGGCCGGACACAGTACACACCATCCCAGTCCACATACTGATCCCGCTGTCCGTGTCAGGTGTAGCTCACACAGGCCGGACACACTACACACCATCTCGGTCCATATACTGCTCCCGCTGTCCGTGTCAGGTGTAGCTCACGCAGGCCAGACAAACACTACACACCATCCCGGTCCACATATTGCTCCCGCTGTCCGTGTCAGGTGTAGCTCACACAGGCCAGACACACACTACACACCATCCCGGTCCATATACTGCTCCCGCTGTCCGTGTCAGGTGTAGCTCACACAGGCCGGACACAGTACACACCATCCCGGTCCACATCATGCTCCCGCTGCCCGTGTCAGGTGTAGCTCACACAAGCCAGACACACACTACACACCATCCTAGTCCATATACTGCTCCCGCTGTCCGTGTCAGGTGTAGATCACGCAGGCCTGACACAGTACACACCACCCCAGTCCATATACTGCTCCCGCTGTCCGTGTCAGATGTAGCTCACACAGGCCGGACACAGTACACACCATCCCAGTCCACATACTGCTCCCGCTGTCCGTGTCAGGTGTAGCTCACACAGGCCGGGCACACACTACACACCACCCCAGTCCAAATACTGCTCCCGCTGTCCGTGTCAGGTGTAGCTCACACAGGCCGGGCGGAGATACCAGTCACAGCGGCTCTGGAGCCCGACGTAGTTGAGAGTTGTGTCATATCCCGTGTTTTTGTATTATTATTATTTCATTCAAGAGGAATTGTGAGTTCATGTCAAGAGGAAATGTGATGAAATTGTGCCAGTATTTTCATGGAACTCAATGACTGATGAGAGGAGATATGACCGTGACTTTTTTACATCGTCCAGTGGTTTATGAAAACCACGTGTTTGTGTATGTATTTGCCCTGTGCATTTTGCATGCTTATTGTGATCAGTCGTTCAGGAACTAGCGATGTTCTTGTGACAAGTTTCCACTGCTCTGATTGGCTGCTGCGTCGCTGCTGTGTTGCCTTTGGGTCACCGCGGCGAGGATTGTCGCTGATACATGGATAACTAATGCTGACGGTATGTCTGTCTGTGTGTGGCAGATTCTGCGCCCGTTCCGACGCACAGCGCACTGACCTTCACGGAGCTGGTTAAAATCAAGGAGGCGCTGACAAAACTGGTGGAAAAGTGTAACAAGGCCGGTGAGTACGGGAGAAGGTACAATGTTCACACCGAATAGAGCCAATGGGCGCACTGATTATACAGCTGGTGAACGATACTAAGACTGATTATACAGTTGGTGAACGGTACTAAGACTGATTATACAGCTGGTGAACGATACTAAGACTGATTATACAGCTGGTGAACGATACTAAGACTGGTTATACAGCTGAAGAACGGTACTAAGACTGATTATACAGCTGGTGAACGGTACTAAGACTAATTATACAGTTGGTGAACGGTACTAAGACTGATTATACAGGTGGTGAACGGTACTAACACTGATTGTACAGCTAGTGAACGATACTAAGACTGGTTATACAGCTGAAGAACGGTACTAAGACTGATTATAAAGCTGGCGAACGGTACTAAGACTGAGTATACAGCTGGTGAACGATACTAAGACTGGTTATACAGCTGAAGAACGGTACTAAGACTGATTATACAGCTGGTGAACGGTACTAAGACTGATTATACAGCTGGTGAACGGTACTAAGACTAATTATACAGCTGGTGAACGATACTAAGACTTATTATACAGCTGGTGAACGGTACTAAGACTGGTTATACAGCTGAAGAACGGTACTAAGACTGATTATACAGCTGGTGAACGGTACTAAGACTGATTATACAGCTAGTGAACTTTAATAAGACTGATTATACAGCTGGTGAACGATACTAAGACTGTTTATACAGCTGGTGAACGGTACTAAGACTGATTATGCAGCTAGTGAACGGTAGTAATACTGATTATAAAGCTGGTGAACGGTACTAAGACTGATTATACAGCTGGTGAACGGTACTAAGACTGATTGTACAGCTGGTGAACGGTACTAAGACTGATCATACAGCTGGTGAACGGTACTAAGACTGATTATACAGCTGGTGAACGGTACTACGACTGATTATACAGCTGGTGAACGGTACTAAGACTGATTATACAGCTGGTGAACGGTACTAAGACTGATTATACAGCTGGTGAACGGTACTAAGACTGATTATACAGCTGGTGAACGGTACTAAGACTGATTATACAGCTGGTGAACGGTACTAAAACTGATTATACAGCTGGTGAACGGTACTAAGACTGGTGTTTGACTGGAGTCATGGAAGTACATTAACTCGTATGTCGGTTCTAGATGATATGCATATATTTGATCATATGCATGCATATCTTTCAAATTACCCGCAATCTCTGTGATGAGAGTCAGCCATGTGACGTAATCAGGTCCGCTGACCTGTTTCGCCTGCGCCGGCCACACAGGTCCCGAAGAGCATGTGCCGCGCCTGCGCACGGCGCGCCGCACCTCCATCTCCTGGATGGAGACGCGACTGCGTGCAGAGGCGCAGGGCGACATACGGACGGTGAGTGGGTGAGATCTCACTGCCCCGTTGCGGTCCTCAGACGGCGGTATCGTGGCCCTGGCGGGACCTGCCACCCGCAGGACGTGTCTTTGTGGCTGGCGATGACAAACAGGCTGGATGGTGTGCTCACAGTGGTTGGACGATGCCTGCCATGATACTTGGTACATTCGTGCCAAATGTATGAAGTTTGCTGTTGGGTGTCGAGTGTTTATGATGATTGATGCATAATCAGTGCATAAAGTCGAAGCTAGTGTCGTAGTTTTGAGTCACTGGGTGTCATCATTTGAGCTTCCTTGGTTATTAGCAAGGCACCAACTGTCCGCTGTGTGGAGTGTGGACGGCTTTTATATTGTAGTTAAATGGTGCGACGACTCGCATGGTCATTTGGCGCCCATCTGTGTTGACGGTAGTGTCCGTGTTGCCGGCAGAGCTCTCGCGGCAAGCAGCGCAAGTCCAAGTACGACGCTCTGCGGTGCGGCCCGACGCCGCCGACGCCGGTAACGCCGGCCCAGCGTACCGTCTCCGCCGTGGGCGACACTCCTCGTGGCAGGGGCACACCAATGCTGACCAAACCGACATCCGGTCAGTACTACTGTGTGTTGTCCAGCTCAGCTGTGGTTATGTGGCGTACATAGTGGCATGGTCAACATAACAATTTGACCATGGGCTGGATATGGCGGCTTGTTTTTACTGTTTTATACTGTAATCACTACTGATGCATTTGACTCGAAGATTTCAATAACCCGCGCCGTGCCGGTGCTTGGCACCACCTTTGCCGTGCCGTGCCGGGGGCGTTTCGACCCCCCTTGAACTCGGCTCCTAGGGACGTAGACACAAACCGAAAAGACTGTTGGAAAGCTCGTCAAAAATAATTTTGAAACTATTTCGATCATGTTTTGGCTCAAGCCAATATTGAGGTCACCAGAGGTCATACAAGGTAAGATTTTCCAGGTTTAGAACTTCGCTCCAGAAATACGTTAATAATACGTTACAGAGGTCATCTAGAGGTCAAAAATGTTATTTTTGGCAAAAGAGTTTTGTATAAATACCTTTTTACCTAATAATGACGACAATAATGTTAACGCCATCGTGTTTGTCTCGTCAAGGCGCTTCGAGTTTTATTAATCTTGACCAGTTTAGGTCAACTTATAAATTTGACCTCAGTTCAAGGTCAAGTGGTGACCAAAGTAGGTCATGTTGCATATTGGGAGACGTGTCTCGGCGTGACAATCACATTAATGCAGGTTTCACTTCTCTATCTGCATTATATCGATAGTTATTGGCACAAAAGTGTTGGCGACCTCAGATGGTCTCGGCTGACCCTGTAGGGGTCACTGAACAAAAATTGCACCTGGATCATCAAGCATTTCCTGTGATAACATGATCCAGAAGGAGTTGGACTGATATCATGCGTATCCTCGGAATAGTAAGCATTTGCATATTTCCCCATTGACATAATGGGGAGGTCACGAAATTGACCCGCCCTAGGCCACCGATATATCAAATCAGAGATATTCGAATTGTAGGTACCTATGACTTTATGAAATCCTGTAAGCTTGAAATAGCTCGGACATAAACTGTGGCTGTGGTACGACGGCAAACTGGTTTAGGTAGGGTCACGTGACCTGGCCTGGTGACCTGACTGAGATGACCCGAGGTCAAGAAATGCACACAATGTGGGTAACTGATTCCCGAGCACCTGTGCCAAAAATGGCGTCGCGCATGCGAGGGTTAAGCCGCTTGTGGATGACGGACGAATACATAGAGCGACATCTGATGGTTTATCGTATGTATCGATGATGGATTTTATTTTAAGTTGAATGCTCTTCCAACAGGTACTTCTTCCCTCGCACTTCTTCTAATTCCTACTTCTGTTTCTTCTATCACATTTTACTTATGGCAAATCAGTCTGCAGCTCCTAAGGTCAATCAAGCCGCTACGTCTCCATATGGGCTGATTATCTACAGGTGATCCAGCAAATACCTCGCCATCCCACTCCGAACATTTTACAGAATATTTTCAGGCGTATCACCGAATTACATCAGGCAGGTAAACAGGTCACTCTTTGTTGGATCCCCAGTCACGTGGGAATACATGGGAATGAGCTGGCGGACGCTGCTGCAAAGCGTGCTGCTCAGGTGCGGTGTACGCGACGTCTGCCCCTTCCAGCGAGATATTTATTTCCGGCCATCACTGCATCTCTACAAGGCAAATGGCAACAAGTGTGGGATGGAGCAGGCAGACATAAGCTACGGAAAATAAATCCCAGGCTGGGCGTCTGGCACTCCAGTTCCCGCAAAGTTAGGAAGGAGGAAGTTATTCTTTGTAGGCTACGCATCGACCACACCTATGCAACTCACGGCTACCTAGTGTGTAATGACAGCAGGCCAATCTGTCCTCGCTGTGGGTCGATACTCTCCGTAAAACATATGTTGGTTGTATGTCCGCTTCTCGCTGCTGAACGATCGCGTTTCTTCGTCCAGACTTCTTCTCCACCAACTATGTGTCAGCTTTTAGGGGACGATTCAGCAGCTATTCAGACAGATCGATTGTTTGTTTTCATCTCGCCCACCGGAATACCTATAGTATATACACCATAGTGACAAGATGAACTTCGCTATGGGCGCCAAGTGACCATAAGTAGTCGGTGCGCCCAAAAACCCAATCATCATCATCATGGTCTCACCATGTCTGTGGAAATAAAGGAGGAGGTGTTCGGCGCTTCCACGTCTTCCTCGCCTGCTGACGGTAAGAATATCCTGCTCGATAGGTCAAGCAGATGATTGTGTATTACAGCTTCCCTCTTGGATTTGCAGATGCAGGCAATGGCATAGGTCGTTAGGTTTGAACGGGGGGAGATCGGGGCTATAGCCCCCGGGGGGGGGGATCGGAACTAGAGCCCGGGTGGGGGGGGGGGGGGGGGGGTCGGAACTAGAGCCCGTGTGGGGGGAGATCGGAACTATAGCCCCGGGGGGCGGGGGGAAGAGAGATTGGGACTATAGCACCCCCTCCCTCCTCGGCAATCTGAGGGCAAAAAAATGTGTAAAAGTTTAATTGAAAATGGGGCCCACTCAAAATGTAGTGGTCCAAATCCGGTGAGTTTCTACATTTTGGGGTTAGGGGGCCCTTCGACTGTCTTTTGAGGGCCCGGTACCTATTCATTTTCAGTTAATGGGGGGGGGGGCAACTGACGGGCACAGGGCCCCTACCTTGTACAGGAGCCCGTGTGTTCAATACCACTACCCGGGCCTCCCTGCATGTTCAGTACCACTACCAGGGCCCCCCTGACCGACAAAGGGGTTTCTGGTAGTCCCAGGGCCTCCCAAGATGCTGGCAAGAAGCTGTCCTTTGGGCTGTCCATTGGGGGTCAGATGCCTTCCCTGGCACGAGTATCTGGTCAATACAAATACAAAACGAAAAAAAATATGACGTCATATTGGGTACCCATACTTTAGATGCCATAAGTCAGGCAAAAATGGACATATCAGTTTGAAATTATCAGGTATGGTAGTTACCTACATATGGTTCTCTGACATATCTTCCTTTTTTTAAATAAAATATGTGAGCAAATTTTGATTTTGTTATAATTCCCTCCCCCCAAAAAAACGTTATTTTAGTTTTGGGGGACAAAAACAAATGTTCAAAACTCCGAGATAGCGATGTTGTAGCCCTTGCTATTTGCTATGTTTTGACGCTTTTGGATTGCATTTTTCTCAAAATATGACATTTGTACGGTCTGTTAAAGTTTAGCTGATTTTGGTGTCAAAATCGTGTGTAGTCACTAAATTGGCAATATCTCGAATTTTTCGACGAAATTGCTTTGTTTTTGCACAGAAGACGTAAACGTTATTTAGAAGGTATCCGAAGTTTCACGCTGATAGCGCTATCGGTTTTTGAGCTATTACGAAAGTTCATCAGGGGGGGGGGGCGTTAAACGCCCCCCCCCCCCCTCCCCCTCGATGTCGGATTAAAAGTCGATGGCGGATTAAAACAAATTCTCAATTGTATAAGCTGCTTAGAGTTTCCTTCAGGAAATGTGTTAATTTCGACCGATTTATTTGTATTGGTAAAGCTATGGCGCCGCTAGACCCTTTCGCTCCGTTCTTGTTCGGTCCCCCAATCGTTTTCAAAAATCGACTTCATAGGTATGGACCTTCGATGATGGGCGTGTTTCTATTTGTCATTTTTGTTCAGCTTCATTATTGTATTATTCAACTATGTTATGTATATTTTACATTTATGTTTGTCATTATCACACTTAAAATGTATCATAGTCTATGTATAGGTACACTTAACCATATACCTTAGGAACATTTTTTTCGAATTCCCCCCCCCCCCCCTCCCCAGTGATAATTCCTTAGCCGAGGCCCTGATATGCAATATGCATAATATTTAGTTTTCCTTTTATTTTATAATGATGTATTACTGCTGCCACGTAATATTCATACACCAGCGAACAGCTCATTCACTAAATATCAATGTTGTCCATTTGAGACCTCACAGTAACCATCTGTTCCCCAGGTGGAGGCATGCGACCACTGCGACTACACGTGTCTGGGACAGAATCGTCTGGACAAACATGTGAAGAAGCGTCACGGCCACATCGGCAGAGACGGTATACACAAGTGTGAGTGGTGCGAGTACTCCACAGACGATATGACTCGCATCAGACAACATCGCTTGACACACACGGGAGAGCGGCCACACCGCTGTGACGACTGCGGCAAGGCGTTTGCTGTACGGGGTAATCTGAAGCGTCACCGCCGTGTACATGCTGGTCAGCAGAGGCCGTACGGATGTGACGTCTGCAGCAAGGCGTTCACACAGGTCAGTAGTCTGGCGCAACACAAACGTATCCAGACCGGGGAGATGGTCCGCCAGTGTGAGCAGTGTGGCGCCACGTTTAACGTGATGTCTAATTACATCACACATATGAAGTTTCACAATGGCGTGAAGGCGCACCGGTGCCATGTGTGCTCGGCCCGGTTCGTTACACGGTCGCACCTCACCAAACACATGCGGACTCACACGGGGGAGCGGCCGTACGGCTGCTCCTCCTGCTCGGCCTGGTTCGTTACATGGGAAGCCCTCACTAGGCACATGCGGACTCACACGGGGGAGCGGCCGTACGGCTGCTCCTTCTGTCCGACCCGGTTCTCGGATCGGTCGGCCAGGAAGAGGCACGTCACCTGCCACCACACACACGACTACAAACACAGGTGTGGCCGGTGTAGCAAAGGCTGTCTTACACCCGGTGAACTGCATAAGCATGTAGACAAGTGCTCAGCTGTCAACTGATGTACACAATGACGTGATGCGGATTGGCCTATTGAGACACCGACGGTATTAATTATTGCCTGCTGTAGCATGACTTTAATGTAGTGTTTATTGTATGCGTCCATCTGTTTGGTCACCAGCTCGGTCCAATAGCTGCTCATACTCTGTGACCGATGTTTATTGATATATTATTGAGACGTCAGGCTATACAATCAACTTAGCCCCGCTTCTGCAATGTATATGCGTGATTAGAATGAACTTCGATGAATTGCTGTTGGCATTTTATAATACATGTTCAGCCGATGAACGCCAATTCTGTTTCACCTGCAATATCGCATTACGCATAGGGATATACAGATTGCCAATGTACAATGTACAAATTTGACCTCAGGTCAAGGTGAAGTGGTGACCCAAGTAGGTCTTTTTGCATATTGTCAGACGTGTCTCATATTGTCTCATTGTTGCATATATTGATCGGGATCTTCACTAGATATAAATCAGAAGGCCTACCAGAATGCAAGAAATTAAGTTAAGAAAAAGGTCAGAGCAGCTAAAAGGGCAAAGGAACTTGATTTAGCTAGACATTGTAATGCAGATAGTAAGAAGTTCTTCAGTTTTTATAAGTTCAGTACAGTTTCCAAAAATATAGGTCCATTTAAGGTAGATGATGTGTTAGTTAGCAAGGACAGTGAAATGGTTGAAGTGCTTAATGATCAGTTTCAATCTGTCTTTACTATCGAGGACCAGAGTAGAATTGCAGCACTTCAGCCTGAGCCAGAGACAGAGGAGACTATAGGAGAGCTAGGTGGCATAAGTAGTGAACTTGTTCTAGAATATCTAAAGAAAGTAAGGCCTAACAAGGCAGAAGGACCTGATGAAATCCATGCTAGACTTTTAAGAGAATCTGAAAGGGAGTTGTCGGTTCCATTAGCCATAATATTTTCTAAATCACTCGCAGATAGTAAAATTCCACTTGATTGGAAAAGAGCAAATGTTGTTCCTATTCATAAAAAGGGATATAGAAGTAAAGAGGAAAACTATAGACCGGTTAGTCTGACCTCATTAGTCTGCAAGGTGCTTGAATCAATCATCAAAGATAAGATTGTTGAATTCTTGGAGCAAAATGAACTCATCAAGGATACACAGCATGGCTTTAGGAAGGGCCGTTCTTGTTTAACTAATCTTCTGGAGTTTTTGGATGTTGCAACAGATAGCTTTGATCAGGGTAAACAGCTAGATGTAGCTTTTCTTGATTTCAGTAAAGCATTTGACAAAGTCCCCCATACAAGACTGGGGTTGCAACTTAAAATTCATGGGATCAGGGGCAAGATTCTGGATTGGATAGAAACATGGCTTTCAGGACGCCAGCAAAGGGTTATATTGAATGGGTGCCAATCACAATGGAAGGAGGTTCTCAGTGGGGTTCCACAGGGCTCAGTCCTGGGCCCATTGCTTTTTATAATATTTGTGAATGCAATTGAGAACAGTATAGACAGCAAAGTCTTGAAATTTGCAGACGATCTAAAAGTTGTCAGGATTATTAGAGGAAAACATGATCAGGATGTTTTTCAATCAGATCTGGACAAGCTAGTTGAGTGGTCTGAAGCATGGCAGATGAAATTCAATTTGAGTAAATGTAAGATTATGCACGCTGGACGGGTTAGCAGTAAACATAGGTATGAAATGGGTGGGCAGAAAATGGAGCAGATTGAAAAGGAAAGAGATGTAGGTGTCGTGGTAAACAATAGACTATCAGCGTCAGACCAGGTTGTAGAAGCTAGGAAAAAGGCACTTAGAATGCTAGGGGCCATTAACAGAAATGTTTCCTACAAGAGTGAAAAGGTAATAACAAAACTGTATTGTGCATACGTTAGACCACATTTGGAGTATTGTGTACAAGCCTGGTCTCCAACATATGAGAAAGATTGCTGGTTGTTAGAAAGAGTTCAAAAAAGGGCAACAAAAATGGTTAATTGTCTTTGTAGTTTACCTTATGAAGATAGATTAAAGAAATTGGGTATGTTTTCACTTAGATATAGAAGGCTAAGAGGAGATCTAATTGAAGTCTTCAAATGTGTAAATAGTCAGCATTCTGGATATTTAAAGGGTATGTTTGAGTTCAATAGGGAAAATCGAGGTAGAGGTCATCAGCATAAACTCTTTATGAAACAAAGTAGGACTAGGCTACGACAGTCATTTTTCAGTAGAAGGGTTGTAGGACATTGGAATATGCTACCAGGGGATGTCGCTGATGCAGTGACACTTGCTTCCTTCAAAATTAGATTAGATAAATACTTTACAGAGAAGGGATTAGTTCATAAATACTCGTGGGATTAGCCTTCTTTTATGCAGGTAGAGTAAGGTGATTTGAAGGGGCGAGACTGGTGGAGGGGGGGGGGGGGGGGGTGGGGTGCAACCTCGGATGGGCCCAAGAGGCTCTTTGTTGCACTTTTCTTTTATGTCTTTATGTCTTATTGTCTCATTGTTGCATGTTGCATATTGTCAGACTGATTATACAGTTGGTGAACGGTACTAAGACTGATTATACAGCTGCTGGTGAACGGTACTAAGACTGATTATGCAGTTGGTGAACGGTACTAAGACTGATTATACAGTTGGTGAACGGTATTAAGACTGATTATACAGCTGGTGAACGGTACTAAGACTGATTATACAGCTGGTGAACGGTACTAAGACTGATTATACAGCTGGATCAGTGGCGGCTTATCAGCAATAGGATCAGTGGCGGCTTGTCATATGAGGCAACTGATGCCGGGCCTCACCTATTATTTTAGGAAGAATGTGCTTAGAAATATTAATTGGTTGCCATATAACAAATGTGTGTGATTTCCATTCTGCACATTGCAGTGCATTTTATTATGGCATATCACCGAAATTCTCCGGCTCTTCCATCCACCGGCCAGCCAACCACCTACCAATACGTTTACCATACTACAGCTCAAACCACTACGAGCCGACTGAGGCCCGGCCGGCCTGCCGCCTCACCGCCTCCGCCCGTTCAGCCCAGCTACTGAGGCACCAGCGGGCGAACGCCTCTCAGCCGACGGTGCCGTGCCGACCAATGGTAGCCATCTGAGGCACGGATGTTTTGGGTCTCAAAGCGGTAATTCGGCTCCTAGGAGTCGTAGCGACGGTAATCAAAGTTCATGAACAAGCGAACATGTTGATCTATCGATCTGGCCACATTTTTGTTGTGAAAACTATCATCTATTATCCATATTATTATATTGTATTATCATACCGCAGTCTGCTAGCGTCGGCGGCGGGCAGACCGTTGGAGGTCGATTAAAACGGCAACTTTTGAATCCCCTTCAGCCGTATGACGATGTTTCCATCGAATTGCAGTGTTCTTCAGATAAGTGAATATTCATCACCATAAGGATACAGGACATTCTTCGATATTACGTGAGATATAACTTAATTTTGGCGTTATAATTCGTTCCGGGTATGTGGGTGCTGCAGTAAATGTCGCAGCTCTCTCGTGCGGCGACATGGTCCCAGGCCCGACTGAGGCCGCCGCCAGTCCGGCCTTTAGAGGCTGGCACAAAGCGCATGCGTAATACGATCTGCTCGAAGGGCTCAGATTCGAATGCTGCCGCGAGGTGTAAGCCCAGGCACTGGATGGCGCCAGGTGTGACTTTTTGTTAAAAGCTGTCTGTTTTCTTTGCATAGAGAACAGTGGCTGTAATCTGTATATAGCAGAGCTATGATTGAAAGCAGTCTTTTATATAATTTCCGAACTGAGTTAAGATATTGGCACTGCCGGATTCAAGGGAGACCAAAGGGGCACTCCCAAACGCCTGAAATCAGCCATAAATTGGCTTACGTTCTGACATTATTTGAGAGAAAACCTAAGTAACTTGAACGGCTTATTTCATATTTGTTTCAGAATCTTAGGAACATCATGGAAAGTGTGGGGGTGAAACTTCGATCTTGTCTTGGGTGAACCCCAACCCCCTATGCACAATTTATTTGCATATGTATTTGAGCTCCTCTCGTCTTGATCTACCTTTTACTGACCCAAATTTTCTTATTAGACAAAAATAAAATCTCAATAATTCTGATCGAATAGTGGGGGCATGGCCCGACGTATATGGATATGTAAATACGTCCCCGTTCCTAAGCCTGTGATTTGATTCAGTTAAAAGGGATATTGCCACCTCCGGAGGATTTCTAAAAAGCAACTTAAATGAATGGTGGGGATCAACAATCGTGTGTGCTCAGGCTCAAACTTGCTCATGCAGCACCTAAAGCAGTGTATCGGCAAAGCATTTTGTATTTATTTCTGACTCCCAAACGTTGGTTGGTCCCAGCTGTGCTCAGTACTATATTCATGATGGCCGCTCTCATCCAGTTTGGCTGTGAAATTGGCGCCCGCCCAAAGCCGAAGCGTCCGAATTCGCTGAGACTTGACTTCGAAAAGTCTATCTGTGTTATACGCAAGGGCGTAGGCAAGGGGGGGGGGGGCAAGGGACCATACCCCCCCCTGGAGGCCAGGCGGGCCGCTCTGGCGACCTAGTGAGGGCCCCTGGGGCCGAAGGCCCCAGTGGTTTGGATGGTGTCAAGCGCCCGCAAAACGCCTTACGTCGCATAAAAGAACGCCCACGAATCTAAAAAATCGTAACACGAATAAATAACAGCACTTGCTTGTCTGTTAGAGGCATGTATATGTAAATACGTACAAAAGGGCCCCAGCCAGTGCGGAGAGGGCCCTCACCAGCTTTTAAAGGGCCCTGCCGATCTGAAGATGGGCCCCTGTCGGCATTTAGAGGGCCCCTGTCGGTTGTAGAGGGCCCTCTGCCGGACTTTATAGGATCCTGCCGATTTGTATAGGGTCCCTGCGGATCTGGAGAGGGTCCTCCGCCGGCCTTTAGAGGGCCCTGCCGATCTGTAGATCGACCTACCAATCTGTAGAGGTCCTCTGCCGGCATTTAGAGGGCCCTGTCGACCTGTAGAGGGCCCTCTTCCAGGCTTTATGGGCCCTGTCGATCCGCATAGTGTCTCAGCCAATCTGTATAGGGCCCTCTGCTTGCTTTTAGAGGGCCCTGCCGATCTGTAGAGGGCCCTCTGCCGGCCGTTAGATGACCCTGCCAGCATGTGGAGGGCCCTCTTCCAGCCTTTAGGGGCCATGTCGATCTGCAGAGTGCCCCAGCCAATCTATAGGTGGCCCTCTGCCGATCTTTAGATGGCCCTGGCGGCCTTTGGAGGGCCCTGGTGGCCTTTAGAGGGCCCTGCAGGCATTTAGAGGGCCCTGCAGGCCTTTAGAAAACCATGCAGGCCTTTAGAGGGCCCTGCAGGCCTTTAGAAGGCCATGCAGGCCTTTAGAGGGTTCTGCCGATCTGTAGATCGCCCTGCCAATCTGCAGAGGGCCTCTGGCGGTATTTAGAGGGCCCTGCCGACCTGTAGAAGGCCCTCTTCCAGCCTTTAGGATCCTTGTCGATCTGCAGAGTGTCGCAGCCAATCTGTAGAGGGCCCTCTGCTGGACTTAATAGGGCCCTGCCGATCTGTAGAAGGCCCTCTACCGGCCTTTAGAGGGCCCTTCCAGCATTTAGAGGGCCCTGCCGACCTGTAGAGGGCCCCTTCCAGCCTTTAGGGGCCCTGTCGACCTGCAGAGTGCCCGAGCCAATCTATACTCTCTGTCGGCCTGTAGATGGCCCTGCTGGCCTTTAGAGGGCCCTTCCGGCCTTCAGAGGGCACTTCCGGCCTCTAGAGGGCCCGTCCGGCCTTTAGGGGGCCCTGTCCGTCTTTGCAGGGCCCTGCCGGCCTTTAGAGGGCCCTGCCGACCTGTAGAGGGCCCTCTTCCAGCCTCCGATTACAGATCGGCAGGGGCCTCTAAAGGCCGGCAGATGGCCATCTGCAGATCGGCAAGGTCCTATAAAGGCCAGCAGAGGGCCCTCTACAGATTGGCTGGGACACTGCAGATCGACAGGGCCCCTAAGGCCCTGTCGATGTCCTTTAGAGGGTCCTGTGGGGGTAGAGGTGGTCTGCCGGTCGAGCGCCGGTGAGGCTCTCGAAGGAAGACCAGTCAAAGTTCGCATTGTTTTTCAGTGTATGCTAGTAACGTCTGAGAGGAGTACAAGGCTTTGCCAATGTACAAGTATTAACCCGGCATTGTCTGGGGTCTCAGCCGAACGCCATTGGCTGGGGGGGGGGGGGGGGGGGGTCGTCCCCTGGTTATCTTCCGAACCAATAACCGCAGCGTCGACCTGCAGAGATGGCCAAAGATCTCGTCTGGACACACATCGGGAAAAACACGCTAGCCCGTACTTCCCTGAGAGACCCCCCCCCCCCCCCCCCCATTGGAAATCTTCGAATTCTGAGGAGATAAAAAAACATGTAAACATGTTTCTCATCCTTCTACGATTTTGAATTAGAAGCGCCTTAACGCGACAAACACGATGGCCAATCCGCATCAATCCGCATCCTGATCACTTTCAAGCATTTAGGCAGATCAATAAGGCAAATAAGAGAGATCCTGGCGTTCTGTACCAGAAGTAATGTGTTCGGAAAGGAAGAAGCGCGGTTTCGTTGCACAGAAGTTTGCTGAAGCCGTGCGGCGAAGGAGAAAGTATTATATGCGTGCACTATATCTCCTTAAAGTTGGCCGAGCACCTTTTAGTTCCTTATGCTGCCCCCCCCCCCTTGCCGATTTGGCACCGCAATCCAGTGGTGTACCCAGGATTCACTCCAGGAGGGTGAGATTTTTGATCAGGGGGAATAAGGTACCCCCACAAAAAAAAACGAATTGACCCACTATATTTTTAGAGGGGCATATTACAAAAAAACATTCATTTTTTTCGACCAGGGGGCCCCAAGGTACATCAATAAAAACTCGCCGTATTTGGCGAGGCCGGCCAAATACGGTGAGTTTTTGAGAGAGTACCGTTGGCGCAGGCCTTATTTCGTGTACTGATGCACTAGCCAAAGGGGCCAGGTCCAGTTGATGCTTCTAAGGTCTTGGTTGTTGTTCATCCATGAAGCCCCAGATCGGCCTTCCAAGGGCCCGGTCGACCCTCTATTTGCCCCGGTCGACCCTCGAGGGGCTCAGCCAACTCTCCACGATCCCCGGCCGACCCTCCAAATTGGAAGGTCGGCCATGACTGACCGTGATAATTATTGTGCTACAAAATAGAAACTGCAACCATATTGATGGAATTGTGATGTTTTGTTTGTTAGTTTGTATTTGCTGGCAATAGTAATTTTCACCGAATCAGCAATACAACTCACGGTGGAAAGCGCGGTGATAACCGGGGGTCGGGGCGGTACTTTCCCGAGCCCCCTCTGCCAACAGAATGTCAAATCAAACGAAGGGCCATACAATTCGCGTCTTAACATGTCAGCCGATGCAAAATAAAAGAGCAGAAATAACTTACAGGGAATGTTTCACCTTTGTATTAGTTTTAAACTGAGATAGCCATTATCTTGGGCCGTTATTGCAATGTCTAAATTACTAAGGTCATTTTCCCAAAAACTTAACCGTTTTTAAGCAATTTAATTTACCATTTGCAAAATGACTCCAGGCTGGTGCAGCTGCTGATTGGCTGACAGACACTTTTTTCAGCCAATTCCACCTTGTCAGTCAATCAGCGGCGGTCTATAGCTTAATATGACGTCATCAAACCAAATATTACCAACTTAATTTTTAGAAGTTAAGTGAAGTTTTCGAGAAAACAAATATCACCATCGTTTTCATCAGCACTTACTTCATATTTTTCGCTATAACCGGCGTATATTTGACAACTTCCAGAAAGGTGAAACATTCCTTTTAAAGGGACTGTCCCACCTTTGTGAAAGTTGTCGAATCACACTTAATTGTATGTCTACATATCAGGCGAGGTCAGCTGAACATGTTCGTGAACTTTTTTCCGAAAAAAAATGTTTATCTTGGAAGATATTCAACCTTTAGTTTTAAGCGGAAAGTTGGATTGGTGACGTCATGTTTTTTTTAATAACAGGGAAATACTTTGTGCTGCCAAATGTATGGCACATTTTTTGTAGACATCTATTGCGCAGAAAAAGCGAACCACCCGGTGTCTAGATTGGCTTAGATTGCGAACCAGCCGGGGATCGAGAAATGAAAGACGAAAATATTCCAAGGCTGATTTAGAACAAGTCGACTATCATTACCAGTTGGCTAAAGAGACGACGCTGTCGGGTTAGAGGCCCTATTCAAAAACACATGGGCCTTATTTTTTATAGATCTGTCAAAATCAAACTCGAATATCTGTTTGATTAGATCATTGTAGTTGTTTTAACTGCTACCATACTTAATTGCAATGCCAAGCCATCAAAATGGCTATCTCAACTAAAATATAATGTTAACCCTCGCCCTACGGGAGCTTTTTTCACCTTCGCCCCACGGGGGGGGGGGGCTGACAGACCCCCCCCCCTGTTAACTTCCAAACCGAGCAACTTAGAGCAATGCAGTAAGAACCAGCATGGTGCCTGTCATGAGAGGAATCTATCAGTATGCGATTTTTAGGTTTCAGGTCAACGGGTGACCTTCCAGGTCAAGTGAATGACCCCGGATTTACCACGATTTCAACGATTTTGCTCTTCCGAAAACCTCAAAATTAGAATTTGATAAATGTAAATAAAAAGGCATGTTCCTAGACCAGTTTTGGCTCAGAAATACAGAAAAGGTAATTATTTATTTGTTCGTATCTTGTTAAAAAAAATCATTTTTTTTAAAGACGTCATCAGTTTCTTACACTTAGGGGAGCCATCACTCAGTCAAAAATGAAGACATTGCTGTGAAATTTGGTATGGGTATTGTCCATACTCAGTTCTCTCACATATATTCCGTTTTTTCTAATATCTTTGAAAATTTTGATTTTGTTAGGATTAAAAAAATAAACATTTTTATTTTATTTTAGGGGTCAAAAACCCAAAATTGTGAAAATCCGAGATTACCATTTTAAAGGGAATGCCATTTTGGATCTTCGGTGAATTGCGTTTGCAATTTGCTTTAAAATCCTGTTTTCTACGATTTGTCCAATATTCCTCATTTGTTTACCAACATGACGTCATCAAAACATGATTATCTCCCAAGCTACTTAACCAATTTCAATTAAATTTTTACAGCATACGTATAATTGTTGTAAACTCAGCTACCGAAAATTTCAGCAAGATGCACCACATGTATAAAAAGTTATTCAAGTAAAACCTCAGGGGGGGCTGGCAGCCCCCCCCCCACGTAGGGCGAGGGTTAAGGTGGGATAATCCCTTTAACTGTATGAGACCGAATATCGATACTCAATGCATCAAGGGATAGACAGGATATAAGTTCGTCAAACACGACGCCAGGCAATGTCAGTGACCAATGCATTACAACAATATGGAGAGCGGACAGACCCCGAGACCCCGACCGATCCTCCCGGAGGGGCGGATACGGGGGGGGGGGGGGGGGTCTGGGCTATAGCCCTCCCCCCCCCCCCCCCTCGGGGAATCTGAGGGCAAACAAAATATGTGTTAAAGTTGAATTGAAAATGGGCCCACTCAAAATATAGTGGGCCAAATCCGGGGAATTGTTACATTTTGGGGTTAGGTAGGGGACCCCTTGACTGTCATTTGAGGGCCCGGTACCTATTAATTTTCTATCAATGGGGCAACTGACCGGCACAGGTCGCCTACCTTGTACAGGGTCCCCTGTTTTCAAAACCACTACCTTGGCCTCCCTTCATGTTTAGTACAACTACCAGGGGCCCCCTGACTGGGGCTTCTGATATTCCCAGGGCCTCCCGAGATGCCGGTAAGAGGCTGTTCTGGGAGGGGGAGGGTGCCTATTCGTTTCCAGCTAATGGGCCCCTTGACGGGCACGGGCCACCTGTCTTGTATCGGAGACCCCCTGTCTGGCACTAGGGCTCCCTGTCTGGCACCAGGGCTCTGTCTGGCACCAGTGCTCCCTGTCTGGCACCAGTGCCCCCTGTCTGGCACCAGGGCCCCCTGTCTGGCACTAGGGCTCCCTGACTGGCACCAGGGCTCCCTGACTGGCACCAGGGCTCCCGTCTGGCACCAGGACTCTCTGTCTGGCACCAGGGCCCCATGTCTGGCACCAGGGCCCCATGTCTGGCACCAGGGCCCCATGTCTGGCACCAGGGCCCCATGTCTGGCACCAGGGCCCCATGTCTGGCACCAGGGCGTCCTGTTTGGCACCAGGACCCCTTGTACTCAGTACCACTACTCCCCTTTTCCTGCCCGACGGAGGGGTTACTCATTATCTTAGCCTCCTCCCCCCCCCCCCCCGCCCGCCCCCGAGTGGCGCAGGAGGCCCCCTTGTATCCGCCCCTGGGCCCTAGGTGACGATAAGTTTAGGGGTAAAAACTAATAAATTAAGTTGAAAATGGGCCACCTCAAAAGAAAGTGGACCAAATCCGGTCAGTTAAATCAAATTGGTGTGGTTTGCAATATGTAATATGCATAATATTTATTTTTATTTTATAATAATGTATTGCTGCTGCCACGTAATATTCATACACCAGCGAACAGCTCATTCACTAAATATCAATGTTGTCCATTTGAGACCTCACAGTAACCATCTGTTCCCCAGGTGGAGGCATGCTTCACTGTGTCCACTGCGACTACACGTGTCTGGGACAGGATCGTCTGGACAAACACGTGAAGAATCGTCACGGCCACATCGGCAGAGACGGCAGACACAAGTGTGAGTGGTGCGAGTACTCCACAGACGTAATGACTCACATGAGAGATCATCGCTTGACACACACGGGAGAGCGGCCGCATCGCTGTGACGACTGCGGCAAGGCGTTTACTCGGCGACGTAGTATGACGCGTCACCGCCTTATACACACCGATCAGAGGCCGTACGGATGTGTCTGCGGCAAGACGTTCAGACATGTCGGTGACCTGGCGATACACGAACGTATTCATACCGGGGAGAAAGTCCGCCAGTGTGAGCAGTGTGGCGTCACGTTTAACATTATGTCCAATTACAACACCCATATGAAGTTGCACAGTGGCGTGAAGGCGTACCGGTGCTATGTGTGCTCGGCCCGGTTTATTACACGGGCAGACCTTACCAAACACGTGCGAACTCACACGGGTGAGTGGCGGTATGACTGCTCCTTCTGCTCGATCCGGTTCGTTACACTGACGCACCTTACTGAACACATGCGGACTCACACGGGGGAGCGGCCGCACGGCTGCTCCTCCTGCTCGGCCCGGTTCGTTACAAGGACGCGCCTCACCGAACACATGCGGACTCACACGGGGGAGCGGCCGTACGGCTGCTCCTCCTGCTCGGCCCGGTTCGTTGCACGGGGAGGCCTCACCAGACACATGCGGACTCACACGGGGGAGCGGCCGCACGGCTGCTCCTCCTGCCTGGCCCGGTTCGTTACACGGGAAAGCCTCACCAGACACATGCGGACTCACACGGGGGAGCGGCCGTACGGCTGCTCCTCTTGCCCGGCCCGGTTCTCGGATCAGTCGAACCTGAAGCAGCACGTCATCTGTCACCATACACGCGACTACAAACACAGGTGTGACCGCTGTGGCAAAGGCTTTATGACACCCGGAGAACTGCGGAAGCATGCAGACAAGTGCTCGGCTGTCAACTGATGTACACAATAACGTGATGTAGATTGGCCTATTGAGACACTGACGGTATTAATTATTGCCTGCTGTAGCATGACTTTAATGTAGTGTTTATTGTATGCGTCCAACTGTTTGGTCACCAGCTCAGTCCAATAGCTGTTCATACTCTGTGACCGATGTGTATTGATATATTATTGAGACGTCAGGCTTACAATCAACTTAGCCCTGTATCTGCAATGTATATGCGTTATTAGAATGAACTTCGATGAATTGCTGTTGGTGTGTAGAAATACATGTTCAGCTGGTGAACGCCAATTCTTTTTCACCTGCAATATCGCATTACGCATATTGATATACAGATTGCCAATGTACAGGTCACTGCAAAAGTAGTGGTAGGTACTACTGTAGATGGGTAAAACCTAGCAGCGTTTTAGTTGGCAGCCTAACTTTGAATGGCGCGTGTTGTGTCGAAATTTTGAAGAAAAAAATTCGGGCCAGCAGAGGCGGTGCCAGGCTCCTGTTTTGGGGAGGGTGTTACGAATGCGGTTGTGAGGAACATACTTTCTCCGTAGTTTGCGGTGCAATAAATGCGTCAGAAACATTTTCAATGCAATATGCATCATACATACTGGGATTATATATGTTTGTTGGCAGAGGCGCACTCAGGTACAAACAAAATGGGAGGCAATACCATACCTCAAATTAGGTCCAACTTCAAATTAGTAAGATGATAAAAGCGTTACTCACATGGTGCCCCCCATGTTGTTTTCCTGGATACGCCTATGCGCAATATATTAAATTTAACAAATTACAGCAAGTAATGCCCACATGTGACGTTCATGTCGTCCCAAACAATCACGAACAGCACAAATTTGTTATCAGAAAATGCCCCCAATTTTACATCCCCTGAATACGCCTATGATTTTTGATTTTTGTATTTATCTTTTGGTAGATTAAAGACCAGTACCATTTAAGCTCAAAAACGTTTTGGGCATGGAAATCGGCCAAACCACATGGCCGCAATGACCTTTAAAAAAACACCCCATTTTGTTGCCCCCTGGCCCCCATTTTTGAACAAAAAATGAATGTTGGGCCCTAAAAGAAAAAGAAAATGTTGTGACGAATCGAATGGCGTTTTCCCCCATCGAAATCGACCGAGCGGTTCTCGAGATCTCTGTGGGGGGGAGGGGGGGGGGGCAGAATCTGACCCCCGCAGGTTAACGTAATTTTGCCCGCCCGCAGGGAATATGGTTAAGACACTCTGTAATATTTAAATTTAAAAAAACGAGCTACTGCGCTCACTTCCTATTAGGCCCGGGCTGCTGGACTGCACGCGCATTGAGAACCTATGGTAGATTGTGAGAGGACGGGGAAAGTTCTCCCCATCCCTCTCACCGAGGGGGGTGGGGGAGAATATACATGCATGAAAAATAGAAAATAAGAAATGGGGAAATCGGAAAGTCTCACCCAAAATTGGATAAACAATTCTGGCTAATCACGTAGTGACCATAATATGCACACGGGTAGTTTTCGAAATACGGATCCTTATCGACCTGCCACGCATAGTTGCAAGTAGGAGCAAAAATGTCGCGGTGGAACATGGAGTGCACAGTCTCATAGACATGTGGCATAGTTTTTGGTGGGGTACTGTGGGTCCATTTTTTGAAAATTTATGTATAGGTATATTTTTTCGATAGTTTTGTACCGACCATTTGTCTATAATACTTTGGTGTACATTTACAACATATCTGATTGCCAATAATTTTGGATCCATTGTTTCCCAGATTCAGAGTTATCTTTTGGTGTATATATATATATCTACATTTCCTTCTCAAATTTGGCCCGTTCTCTTGCTCCAAAGACACGCTGCCGAAATGTGTGGAGGGTCCGGCCGACGCGACCCGAAAGTCTACGTTTAAGTTAGGTTTTCGCCATGAAATAACACCCGCAATAAAAATAAAGCCCAGGACAATGTGGTATGAAGAGTTCGCGGTGGAACATGAAGTGCACACTGCACAGTCTCATAGACATGTGGTATGATTTGTGTCGGGGTACTCGGGGGTACATTTGTTGTACGTCTCTTCATATATTTTGTTTTCCTCGATAGTTTTGTACCGACCATTTGTCTATAATACTTTAGTATACATTTACAGCATGAGCAATTGCGTGAATGCCAATAATTTTGAGTTAATTATGTTCCCCAGATTCAGAGATATCTTTTGGTGTATATTTATGTACATTTCCTTCTTAAATTTGGCACGTTCTCTTGCTCCAAA
Organism: Chirona hameri; assembly: GCA_036785665.1. NCBI lineage: Eukaryota > Metazoa > Arthropoda > Thecostraca > Balanomorpha > Balanidae > Chirona > Chirona hameri. The sequence continues at coordinate 122,106 of JAXIVJ010001788.1, forward strand.
GACACGCTGCCGAAATGTGCGTAGGGCGGGTGCGGCCAACGCGACCCGAAAGTTTAAGTTATTCGCCATGGTATAACACCCGCATTGAAAAACAAAGCCCAGGACAATGAGGTATGAAGAGTTCCGAACACAGTGGTATGGGCTTCATAGTATTTCCCGATAATTTATTGTTCGACCCGTGTCGTGCTAGAACGGTCAATCCGCCCACAGTGCACTGGGCGGGCAGGGCAGGGTGGCGGCAACGGACAGAGCAGGGCCAAGCAGAACGGGACAGGACAGGGCGGGACGGGACGGGACAAAGGCGGGACAGAGGCAAGACAGGGCAGGGCAGGACAGAGCAGGACAGGGCAGGGCAGGACATTACAGGATAGGGCATGGCATGTAGAGCCCTTGATGGAATGGGAATCCCCATGGAACGGGATGGAAATGGGTGGGAATGGGGCAATCTGGGGAAATGTAACGGGTTAGAACGGGTTTGGGACAGACTGTATCATTTTTTAACACCACAAAAAGTGAAATATGCTGGAATTGGTGGTAATGGGAGCCCCATCAATTATTAATTTGGATTGGAACAGGTTGGGGTCTGGAACGGGATGGGGCTGAAAATGTGTCCCATGAAGGGCTCTAATGACCTGGCAGGACAGGACGGGACAAAGGCGGGCCGAGGCAAGATAGGGCAAGGCAAGACAGAGGTGAGGCAGGGCAAGACAGACGGTGGGGCAGGGCAGAGGCAGGGCAGGACAGACACGTAATATTTTGATTAATATTTATTTTATATTGACCCACGCACTGCAGGGGTTTGCACCGAACACGAACTGCAGGGGGTTGATTTCCGCGCTCCGTGAGATCTCGAAAACTACACTGCGTAGCGACAAGCGGAAAGCGGCATTCGATAGCTTGATACAAGTTATATCGAAAGTATTTAGTATTTTGTTAGGTCAGGTCAAATTTAAGGTCACCAGAGGTCATCAAAGGTCAAATTTTCCAGTTGTTTTTCTCCTGTTTTAGGACTTCGCTCCAGAAATTCCCATATATCTCGGAAACTATGCTAGTTAGAAACAAACGGAAGAAAAGCAAACCCCAGCCAGTGAAATTTTTAATCGACGAGGTGTCCTCAAATTTGATATCAGATCAATATTTGAGGCTCCAGAAGTCAAAAAAGGGGAAAAATGCTGCTTTTTTGCTAAATCGTTTTTCGCTATTAACTTTTTACTTAATGCAGAGAACGTAAAACTATTTACGCCATTGTGTTTATTTCGTCAAGGCGCTTCGAATGGTATACATGGTGATCTTGTTAAGTCAACTTAAAAAATTGACCTCAGGTCAAGGTGAAGCGGTGACCCAAGTAGGGCATGTTGCATATGGGAAGACGTGTCTCGACGAGACAAACACATTGTTATCTGTTTTACTTCTCTGTCTTCATTATGTCGGGAGTTATTGACAAAAAAGTGATTGTGACCTCGGATGACCTCAAATGACCCCATAGGGGTCACTGAACAAAACTTACACTTGGATCATCAAGAATTTCCTATAATAACATGATCCAGAAGTAATTGGACTAATATCATGCATATCCTTGAAATAGGAAGCATTTGTATATTTTTCCATTGACTTATTATGGGGAGGTTACGAAATTGACCTGACCTTAGGTCACCGATATCAAAATTCCGAGATAGACGAATTGTAAGTACTTATGCTCTCATGACATCCTATAAGTTTCAAACTGATCGGTGAGAAACGCTGGCTTTGGCACAACTGCAAACAAATTTGGAGGTGGTTTCACTTGACCTGGCCTGGTGACCTGACCTGATATGACCCGATGTTTTTTTTTATATTCAAAGTGTGCGCAATTGATGTTCTAACAGGTGTGCCAAAACCCGGTGGCGCTGCGCGCCGCCGTTTTTTCCGCTATCTGCGCTGCGGGGGGGGGGGGGGGAGTCAACCCCCCCACCCCCCCTGCAGTGCATGGGTTAATGTCAACCTGTGCACTGCCCTGTGCACTGCCTTCCAAATAAAAAATCATAAATAAAATATTAAGAGAAAAAAAACAACTATTTCCTTTTTAACCATCGAATGCTTATGTATCGAAGTCGATTCTGGCATGGGAAAATCCAAATTGTATATGACCGCATTATAAAATCACGTGATTTTACGTGAGATAATGCATTTAAATAATTGAATAAAACTATTCGAAGGACGAGGCTGAAAATTTCACAGCGTGAATCTACGACCCAGGTAACCCCATGACATAGTTTTATCGAAATCTGAGATCTGAGGTGAAATCTGACGTGTGATTTCTATATTTTTGGGTCAATCTGTCTGACCTGGAATGACCGGTGTACGATGTGGTTCGGATTTCACTGATTACTTAACCGAATGTCCTGAATATTGTTAGCTACCGCGCCTATATTCCTGGTGATTCTGCTAGAAAGATAATCAAATAACTGCTTTTCCGATTTTACTGGACACCATAACGGGAGCATGTTCTTATACCCTACCCTTGTTATTGATGAACTCCATGTTACTAGTTTGTATTTGGCATTGGTTAATATGAGACTTGTAGATAATGATAACTGTTAAATAAAGATGTACTGCAATTTGATGCATGCCTTTCATATTGTAAACATTGTGCAAACCCTTCCTTGCATATGCAACATGTATTATTTTGGCTCGTTTTTTAACACGCGCCCTGGAGGGGGAGGGGGGGGGGGTGAAATCCCCCCCCCCCCAGGTTTTTCGAGGATAGCGGGAAAACGGTGGCACGCAGCGCTGCCGTTTTTGCATAGCTGTTCGGAAATATATTACCCACATTATGTGCGATTCTTGACCTCGGGTCACCTCAGGTCAGGTCACCAGACCAGGCCCCGTAACCCCACCTCCAAAAAGTTCGCGGTCGTACCACAGCCACAGTTATTTGCTGATCGGGTTCAAACTTGCAGGATTTCATAAGGTCATAGGTACCTACAATTCGTATATCTCGGATTTTGTTATATCGGTGGCCCAAGGTCGGAACAATTTCGTGACCTCTCCATTATAAGACAATGAGAAAATATTAAAATGCTTCCTATTCTGAGGATACGCATGATATCCGTCCAATTCCTTCTGGATCATGTTATCATAGGCCATTATTGATGATCCAGGTGTAATTTTCGTTCAGAGACCACTACAGTGTCAGCCGAGGTCATCTGAGGTCACCAACATTTTTGGTGCCAAAAACTCGTCAAAATGCAGATGGAGAAGTGAAACCGGTAGCAATGTGTTTGTCTCGTCGAGACACGTCTCCCAATATGCAACATGACCTACTTGGGTCACCAGACCAAAAACCTTGACCTGAGATCAGATTTTTAAGTTGACCTAAATTGGTCAACATGAATATGATTCGAAGTACCTTGACGAGACGAACACGATGGCATCCACATTATTGCCTTATCTTTATTAAGTAAACAGTTATTTGTGAAAACTTTTGCCATAAATAGTCTTTTTGACCTTCGATGACCTGGAACCTAAGCTATTGACCTGAGCTAAAATTTGAGGACATCAGTGGCGATTGCATATTTCAAGAGCTTTCGATTGTTTTTTCCGTTTGTTCCAAGTTATCATAGTTCTCGTGATATGTGGGGCTTTCTGGAGCAATTTGACCCCATTTGACCTCGACGATATTTGCCTAGGGCAGGAACGCAGGAACTATGTTCAAGTTGAGAGGGCAGGATTCAGCGAAAAGTTGCTGACGGGGGGAGGGGGGTAGCAGACCGTCAGCCGTCAGCAAGAAATTATTGACCGGGGTGTGGGAGGGGCACAGCGCATCGTTCAGCCCGTCATCAACTGTATAGCATGTATTAGACTTCACATCTTAGGGGGGGGGGGGGCAGGCAAAACATAGTTTCCCTCTTGAACAGCCTTGGGGAAGGAGCATATCCCCATTGCCCCCCCCCCCCCCCCCCCCCCTGGATCCGCCTTTGCGCTCGATATGCTTCGGCTCAGGAAAATAAACTTGAGGCGCTCCGCCGGGTCGGGGGTTCAGCTCCTTCCTATACGATCGCCAAAAAGAAAATCGCAAGCGCGATTCCAATCATGATCACGAAGCGGTAAGCACCGAATTTGGTTACGTCATCAAAGCTGTCATATGGTTCCGAACTGGCTCGAACTTGAACCGTAAACGGCGACCGCGACAGTGACGCCACCACCGGTGATATGATCATTACAACATTGCTACAGCAATACCAGATTCACTGAAATATCACCAATTCAAATTGTAGCCCTTAAAATGACTGAAATGTCTCAGGTGCGACTGAAAAGATGACTTAAATTACTGATTCAATAAATTCAGATATTTTTCCTTCCAAAGTATTTCTCGCCTTGATATGGTTATTTTTTAAAGGTCAGTGGCATGCTGCAGATTAAAATCGAAATCTTCTCAAAGTGGGGAGTGGCGCCCCCGCTAAAAAAAAAAAAACGTTGCGGAGGCAGCTGCCCCCGCTGCCCCCGCGGTTCCTGCGTCCTTGGCCTAGGGTAATGACTGGTTATTGATGCAAACCTTTTTGGAACGATTCAATCATGATTCATTTTGTTATCTGAATGATTCAATCACCGTTCGATTCACGGATACAATTTTGAGAATTGATTCTTTCCGATTCGAAGAATCAAAACAAATATTTGAATCGATTCACGTTCGATTCAACATTTATATATGTGGCGATTTATGTCAAATCAATACAAATGGAAACATACATGTAGTTATATGATCATGCACAAAAATTGTTACAGCAATACAATTTCATTATAAATGAATGTAGCTGCCGGAAGCTACCGGAAACTGCATGTATTTGCACAATTTACCAGTGTACTTGAATCGTAAGACTCGTTGAATCTTTTGATTCAATCAGCCTTGGTTTGATGCGGGTTTTGATTCAATCACGATTCATTAATTAAAAGATCTGTGGTGAATCAATTGTTTTGTATTCAAGAATTTGGATTTGGTTATTGATTCGACACTGATTGAATCGATTGGGAATCGGTCAAATCAAAATTCCTTGTCTGCTAGGG